>PVKS010006492.1:0-78138 GCA_004027875.1 Aplodontia rufa
ACCAAGAAATTACCAACTAGAGCTTGCTTTGCCTGCTAAGGAAGGAAAAAATACAATAATATGTGCTCCTACTGGTAAGCCAATTGCCGTTAACTTTCTGCTCTCCTTTTTTTTTTTTAATTTAAAATTTATTTTTATTAGAAGTATATAGAGATAAAATTGAGGGGGAAACATTATCAAACCATCAATCACCAATGAATATATACTTTGTTATCCAAGGGTAATGCCAAAACCACGTTGGGTTTCCCCTGTTGCTGTTTCCCCCTAGAAGAACTCTTGCGTTAAACGGGTATCTGGTGGAGGAATGACATGTGCTTCTGAGATGGTTCCCCCATATTCCCACTCTCCAGTGTCCTAGGAGTCCTTTTTTTTTATTGAAAGAGGAAGATTCAACTTTTTTCCTGTTCCCTTTGTCTTTGAGAAAGCTATCATATTAATACAGTTTCAACATATTTTAAGGAACATGAACAATGAAAGAAAAATGTCCTTTTTTAGCAAGCTTTTGGTCCTGGCGATTTGAGTGTAGGTAACTTGGGAAGTAGCTTGAAATTTTTTAGTCATAGTTCAAATTCTGCAGTTGTTGCTGCAGTTGTTGATCCATCTAAATGATCAATTTACTTATCAGCTTACTGGTGTTAGAAGACCCCCCCCCCCAAAAAAAAAACCTTTCTACAGAACTATCTAATATAATTTGTTACAAGTTTTCTTTTTCCTTATTTATTTAAAGGTTGTGGGAAAACCTTTATTTCACTTCTTATTTGTGAACATCATCTTAACAGTTTTCCACAAGGACAAAAAGGGAAAGTTGTTTTTTTTGCTAATCATGTCCCTGTGTATGAACAGCAGAAGTCTGTGTTCTTAAGACACTTTGAAAGACTTGGGTAAGTATAACAGTCAGTCCAACTTCTTATCAATACCTTTATGCAATGAATGTGTTTTCTGTTTTGCTTTTTTTTTTTAAGAGAAAGAGAGAGAGAAAGAGGAAGAGGGTGAGAGAGAGAGAGAATTAATTTTATTTGTTTTTACATATAGCCTTTGTTTCTGTGACATACACTCTGTATATGTGGTGCTGGGGTTTAAACCTGGGTCCTCTCACATGCCAGACAAGTACTCCAAACGCTGAGCCACTGCTCTTGTTCCTCTGCTTTGTTGTTTTTAAAAGTTACCATTTTAAAAAATTGTAATTGATTGAGCCTTTATATAATCTAGATGTAATTCAGATCTTTTTTGTCAAGTATGCCAGAAATCCTAATCTGGTTTTCCCTTACAGAGTGAGTAAATGAATTAGCGGAGAAATTTGACATTTAAATGGCACATTTGACTTCTTTAATGATTTTACAAATTATTTGATATTATTCTTTTAAGAACTCTTTTTTCCTTAATGGCTAGAAAGGATAATTTATACTATCAGTTATAACTGGTTTGCATTTATCAATCACTTGCTATGTGTCAGGACTTCACTTATGTCCAGATGTATTTTTTTTTAAAGAGAGAGAGAATCAATTTTTGTTGAGTTTTTCACATGGCTTTCATTGCTTTGACTCTTAGTTGTATACGTGGTGCTGCGGTTTGAACCCGCGTACTTGTGCATGCCAAGCAAGTGCCTGTAACCCCTGAGCCTGTAACCGCTCCAGCCCCAAGATGTATTGTTTTTTAAAGGAGGGATGGAGGGAGGGAGGGAGAGAGGGAGAAAGAGAGAAAAGAGAAGAAAATTGATTCTATTTATTTTTTCATCCAGTTTTTGTTTTTCTGACACTTGGTTGTGTATGTGGTGCTAGGGTTGGAACCTGGGTCCTCACACTTACCAGGCCAGTGCTTTACCACTGAGCTACCACTCCCGCCCCTCCAGATGTATTTTTTTTGGACTTTGGGAGAACTTTGCCAGTTGCTGTTGTAATTTAGTGTTCTCTCCTTATGTTTCCTCATTTACATGATGCTAACAGGGAATCTCTGCTGCTTCCCAGGTACAGTGTTGTAGGCATTTCTGGAGCAACAGCTGAAAATGTCCCCGTAGAACAGACTATCAAGAATAATGACATCATCATTTTAACACCTCAGATTCTGGTGAACAATCTAAAAAATGGAACTATTCCATCACTGTCTGTCTTTACTTTGATGATATTTGACGAATGCCACAACACCAGTAAACACCACCCATACAATATGATCATGTTCAATTATCTGGATCAGAAACTTGGAGGATCTTCAGAGCCACTGCCCCAGGTATCTTCAAAGTCAGATGGACTCCTCAGAAAAGCCATAATCTTCCTTAATCCCTGTTTACTTGTTGCCACATTTGAGGTTGTTCTTCTCAGATCCTAAGTTCGTACTGTACAACTCTTTGATAAACTTTGATTCATTCATTTATTTATTCATTTAATAAATAGTTGTCCCTTGGTATCCAAGGGGAATTGGTTCGAGGACCCTGCCCTCCCAGATACCAAAGTCCAAGGATGCTCAAGGCTCTTATGTGAAATGTCATAGTTCTTGAATATAACTGACAAATATGCCCTTATATATACTTTAAATCATCTTTAGATTACTTGGTACCTAATATAATTTAAATGCTATGTAAATATTTGTTATACTGTGTTGATTGGGGAATAATGACATGGAAAAAAGTTTGTACATGTTCAGTACCTATGCAATTATTAAATATTTTTGATCCCTGGTTTGTTGAATCTGTAAATGCAGAACCTGTGGACATGGAGAGCCAACTATATGCATCATGTACCTCTGTGTGCCTTGCATTGTTCTAGGCACTGGGATGCAAACATAAAGACATAGTTCTCATCCTGAAACAGCTGAGTTTTCCTGGGAAGTTGTATATGTTAGTTTATCATGATGGTGTGCTGTGGAGACAAGTACAAGGTACAGACAGAATATAACTAAAAACACCCCTACATGTATTAAGAAAATAAGGTAAGACTTGATAGAAGTTAGCTTAGATAGGACTTGGGAGGCTGAGGCAGGAGTATTGCAAGTTCCAGGACAGCCTTGGTAACGTAGCAAGACCCTGTTTCAAAATAAAAAATAAAAAGGGCTGAAAATATAGCTCAGTGGTAAAGTGCTCCTGATTCCAGTCCACAGTACCAAAAATCAATCAATCAATAAATAAATTAAACTAATAGGAGTTTGCCAGGTAGATATAAACAGCTGGATGGTTTTTAGTAAGAGGGTGTTATGTGTCCAGAGGCAGAGTTCTGAAAGAGCCTGGTGAGCTCCAGAATCTTGAAACTTTTCAGTGTGATTTGAGTGTAGAGTTTGAAGTAGGAAATAGCAGGAGGTGAGGCAGAACAGAAGAGGGGGCAAAGACTAGTAGATCAAATGCCCAAATGGAGAATTAGTGGGCAAGTAGATGAATTAGTATGGGAGAGAAGAAGGAACGCCATGTTTGATGTCATGTGAAAAGGGCCAATTCAGAGAATAGTTATTAGAAGGATCAGGAAGGAAAAAGAATCTCTGGTGTATAACCTCTTTGCTCTTGAACACAAGATGGGTAGATCACTTGCTGAGCATTGTCAATGTATGAATGGGAGCAGGAGCTGGGGAGAGGGGAGGGAATTTGAACTCTGATGGAGAACTAAACGATACACTGAAGAATTCCTTGGTCGTATCAGGGGGCCCAAATGAAGTTGGAAAACATGAATTTATGGTATACCAGTCTGTATAGTGTGTAAAGTTCACTAGCCTGAATAAGTACCCATTTGGGGAGTGCAGGTTAAAAGAAATTTAGTCAAATAAAAAATAGGTCCCTTCCATATAAATAACCTTTCTTTAGAGTAACTTGATGTTACTTACATTTTTTGCTGGTTAGTCAGTTATTCAATAATCATTACATGGCTGTTGGAGGGAATTATCTTACTGAATCTACACAGCTACTGTTTTAAATAGCCGTGGCTTCCCAACTTTACAGAGAACTGCTGGTACTTGTTCAAGGTCACACAGTCACTGTGACGTGGCTCAGGTTGGAATGGATGTGCGTCTGATTTCAGTCCTTTTCCTTTTCAGTGTGATGTTCTCCACATCCTGGGGATATGACAGTGAAGAAAGAAACCCTGTCTTGAAAGTTTTTCCTGACTCAGTTTCCATGCTGCTTAGTATTTAGCTGATCAGCTGAGACTCCTGCATTTAGTGCTTTGCCTAATGGCACCTTTTTATTTGCAAATTCATAGAGAATATCAGGGGAAAAAAGCTAATATTGGCTTGCTCCTTACAGGTTATTGGGCTGACTGCCTCAGTTGGTGTTGGGGATGCCAAAACCACAGATGAAGCCATGTCTTACATCTGCAAATTGTGCGCTTCCCTTGATGCAACAGTGATAGCAACAGTCAGAGAAAACGTGGAGGAACTGGAGGAGATTGTTTATAAGCCCCAGAAAAGTAAGTGGGGTCCAGTAACAAGCTCTTTGGGATTTTATTACTCTTTGCTACTCCTAGTTCAGAGCAAAGAGTAATAAACTTTGACCCTTTATATATTCAGGAAAAAATATTTAACCCCAAACTTTGGAAATAGTCACATGTCTAGTCTTTCTCCCTGAGTTCTCTTCCCTAGCAATGGACAAACGTTGGAAGTGGCCTGTAAGGAGCAAAAATTCTTATTCCTTTGGCTTCATAAAACCCAGTTAGGGGTACTAGCAATGTGCAAGAGCTGTGGAGAAAATCTGAGCAGGTTGCCAAAGGCTGAACACGGTCTCTCCCTGTATTCCACGCCTAAGGCAGATACTCCATAGCAACAGTTAATATTTGAAGATCAAATATTATCTTTAAAATAAGATTGTCTCACAAATGTTTATTGTTTATTGATTTTATTATCACAGTAACCCTGCATGGGCAGGAAAGGCAGAGGAGATACACATGACTTCACCCTTGCTCTCTGAGCAGCATGGGACTGTATGTGTCCAAGGTAGAACAAATATGTGTGCAATGAGGGGACACAGGAAAGTTCCTTATGGGGAGCTGCCTGTAAGTAATGTAGAGAAGGTACCCAGTTTTTAAAAGATCAATATAAATTTCTTTATAATCTGGTTCCTCCAGGCCTCTGAGCTCCATCTCCTCCCGAATCCCATAAATCCAACGTGTTGCATTCCTCTGGGCTCCTCACACATGCCACGTGCTTTCTCTCTCTAGGCTTTTGTCCATGCCTTGACTGCTCTTGCTTTTCTTTCTTCTTTCCTATCTTTATTCTACATCACTGCCTCTCCCCACAGTATTAGATATTCTTTGCCCTGTGCTCCATGCTGCCATGCACCTGCTTAGGTTATAGGACTCTGATGTGATAATTTGGCTAACATCCTAAGAATGCAGCCCTCTGTGTGGCATGGATATGTTCTTTTCAACTCCCTGTCACCGGAACATAATACACGATAGGCAATTAAGAAGTTTTTGCTGAAAAAGTACGACACTGAATTGTAGGATCAGTGTGGACACTCCTGGGGGTTGGGTGGGGAAGGAGAACAGCAAAGCACAGAGAGACAGCATTTGAGTGTGTGGTGCTCGCAGACCAGGAGGGCTCTTGCTTGTCAGAGCAGAGGTAACAGGGAGCCTGAGTGAGAAGCTAGGCATGAAAGACAAGGTCAGAGTCAGCGTGGTAAGCAATGGGGAGATATTGCAAGTTTTTTTGAGCACTTGTATTATTTAGACCATCTGCCAGTGAACTTGGGCCTCCAGTTTTCCAGAGGAAGTAAAAAAGGAAGAGGTGGTTTGGAGATATCTACATGGAACTATAATCTGTCCTTCCCTAAAAATACTCACTTGCTTTAATGGTCCCAGTTTCCAGGAAAGTGGAATCACGGACCACCAACAAATTTAAATTCATCATATCTCAGCTGATGAGGGACACAGAGGATCTGGCAAGGAATATCTGCGAAGAATTTGGTGAGTTCTCTCTCAGTGAGATAAGCCTCATATATTGTGTCCCCTCCATTGGAATAGCCAAATATTGTTCACCAGTGTCTTTTGGCTTTCTCTTTTATTCAGACAATATCAGCACCTTATCCAGATATGGACTTTCTTGATTATATATTATTTACAAGCCTAATAAGTCCTTTATTCTTTCTGGCCTGTTTTTCTTCTTAAATCTCATATAAATTCGTTTGGACATGCACCCTGAAAAACACCACATTTAAATCGGTTCATGACTTTCTTGACCTTCCAAACTAGCTTTCTAACCTGACTTCCTTATTCGTATGGTTTGAAACCACCATTTTCCCACTGACTCAGATTCAAACCTAGGGGTGATCTTTGATTCTTTTTTCTTCTTCAACTCCCTAATGCAGTAACCCAAGTTCTGTCCTTCCCCTTTTTATTCATTCTTCCATTCATGAAGTATTTATTGTTCCAGGCACCATGGTAGGTAATGGAAATATTGAGATTAAAGACAAAAATCCCTGCCTTTAGGGAACTCAGAGTCAAATAATTGGAATCTGATGCAAATAGCTTTTGTGGGGCAGAGAAATCTCATACAAGGTAGTGTGGGAGCACCTGGGAGCTTCGTCCTGGACTGTGAAGGGCTTTCTGGAGGACCTAGTGTCTGAGAAAATTGAGGAAGTTGGCCACGTCAGGGAGAGAATCAAATGAGGTTGGAAGGACAGCAGGCATAGAAGGAAGAAAGAACACAATTTTAGGAGCGTTTTACTTTTTATCTTTCCTTGTCTTTCAAAGCTTAATTTAGGACCTATTCTAATAGCCTTCTGTCTGGTTTGCCCACTTAGTCTTCTTGACATACCAGATTTATTCTGCTTGAGACCTTTTGCCTACAAGATGATTGTTAAATTCTAATGTCTCTGCTTGGACAGTCTGTTTCCATTTATTTTTGCAATTCTATTTGAACTTAGCAGTTGTTTGAACATGTTCATTCATTCTTTCAGGGCTGAGCGATGTGCTAGGTATTGGGTATACAGCTTGAATCCTGAGATGTAGCCTCTGTCCTCATGGCATTTCCAATCTGATGGTAAAACCAAAATTACACAAGTAATAAAACTTCAGTGGTTGCATGGTTTAAAGGTATGTTTCAGGCAAAGGAGACGAAAAAAAGAATAGGGAATTCCATTAGTCCTATAAAATGAAAGAAGCAGCTTGAGCCAAGAATTAGAAGTGGGCAGAAGCCAGATGACAGAGAGCCCTGTTCACTCTTGCAAGCAGGTATACTAGTTGCTGTGACGTCACCCTGTGACTGGGTAGCTCATTTAGCTCACAGTTTTGGAGGCAGAACGTCTAAACAGAATGGCAGAGGCTCTGGTGAAGGCCTCATGGTGGATGCATGGGGTAGGGGCACATGTGAGGGGATGAGATCACATCTCTGGACAGGAAGCCAAAGTGGAGTCCCGGAAGGGCTTGTTCTTTTATAACAACCCTCTCATAAGAACTACCTTAGTCCCTTCTAAAGGCAGTGCCCTAGAGACCTAACAACCTCTTATGATGCCCCACCCCTTAACATTACCACACTAGGACCGATATTTCAATATATGAGCTTTTGGAGGACACTTAGCCATATCTAAACCATAGCATGAGGGTAGAAGTTTGGCCTGAGGGATCCATTAGAGGTGTAAACACCATTAGAGGCTTCTGCGCAGTTGGGTAGCTTGGTTTCTCACATGAAATTTTGGAAACTTCCTCTAGCTTCTGGATAAGGAATGGATTGAGGAAACAAGACAAGAAGTAGGGAGACCAGTTTGGAGGTTTTCTTGTCATCTAGGAGCAAGATGGCACGGTAAAGTGGCAGAGGGATGAAGAGATGGTGATGGAGTCTCATGAATTTCTACTTCTTTATTCCTCTAACCTCTGGTACATTACCTCCATTCTTTTGCCCATCCAAATCCTTTAAGTTGCTCATTTCCAAATTATTTAATTTTTTTTCACACCAACCCGAGTTCAATAAATACTTGATGGCTCATCTAATTTATTGCTGGTCACTTTATTTGTCACTGAGGCCAGGAAAGAAGCATACCACATGTTAGGGCAGCCTACTTTGTTCCTTTTACTAACAGTGGATGGATGAGGGGTTTAATGTACTGTGCTCATTTGCTGGAGCCCCAGAGAACTGATACTTCAGTAAGACCAAGCCGCCTGAAAACAAGCCGGGCTTTGTTTTTCTCACGTTTTTACCCTTAGCTCTATAGGACCACAGCAGACTATCTTTGAACCAAGAAATTGCGGCTTAGTCTAGAAGATTCATGCATACGGATGTGTCCATGACAAGTGTCTTTTGAGCTCTTGTTCTGTTTGGCCCTGTGACTGCAGCTCTGGAGATCAGAGTGCCTAAGCTCACGTAAAGCAGAGCAGGCTGTGTTGAATGCTGAATCTCCCGCTTTTATACCTCCTCTGATGAAGCTCTGAGACCTATTACTTTTATTTACTGCTTTTTTATTTTGACAGGCAAAGGTTTTTTGTCCCCTAAGTCTGTTGTTTTATCCCTTTAGTCATCTGTTCATAAATAAGCAGTAGAGTTTGGGCATCAGACTCTTAGGGTTTGAATTCCTACCTTCTTCACACATGCTAGTTGTGTGGCTTTGGTAAATTACTTAGCTCTTCTGAACTTCCTTTAAAAAACTATAAAGTAAAATATATGCCTCATGAGTCTGTGAAAATTAAGTGAAATTATGAAAGTAAGGTACTATGATTCTTGGTACATAGTAAGTGTTCAGTAAATAATCCTATATACACAGAGACACACTGCTTAGAGCTCAGACTGTTTCAGGAGGCATGTCCTGTTTAAAGAGAGTAACGAAGAAAATTGGAGCATGGGGCGTGCTAGAACCTAGTGGTTGACCACATGGCACCGTGAAAAACTTTTTTTTTCTACCCCCAGGAAAATTATTTCAAAGTCAAAATAGGCAATTTGGAACACAGAAGTATGAACAGTGGATTATTGGAGTTCATAAAGCGGGCATGGTATTTCGACTGCCAGACAAAGAAGAAGAGAGCAGGATCTGCAAAGCACTGTTTTTGTATACTTCATACTTGCGGGTACTTACTTCTTTCGAACGGCGTATCTTGATTATAGCCCCTCTGGGAGCAGCTCTGTGGCAGCCAAGAAACCATTAACATCTCATCCTGTCCCAAGAGATCATTTAGGAATCTTTCCAGAAAATTCGTTTGAAGCAAGCTCTAAAAAGTTGTTACATTCAGCATCATCTGAATTTGTTTTCTAGAACATTAACCGTAGTGACAACAGGACTGAAATATGGCCATGGCTCCAGCAGTTCCATGTTTGAAATGGTTGGGAAATGCTGGGTGGTGATAAGAGAACATCATTCTTGATGTGTGACCAGTAGCTGCCATCTTCAAAGCCTAATAAGTGGACTGTTCCATTCCTGAAGCATGTGTTTTCTTACTTCTGGTAAAGCCATGCTCAGAAATCCAGGGTTTCTGGTTAATCCAGAAGCTGAAGAACAACAGTAATACCCATCGCCTTTGCTTGTTATGGCACTGAAAGTATTTTAAAATGCATTCAATTAGCATGTGTGTGTAGAATTTTAATTGCCTTAATTGAATTGGTTTAGGTACTCAGTAACATTTTGAAAGGCATATTTATGATTTAGTGATGCCTTTAAAAATTAAGTTGAATGTCAGAATTATGATGCAGGTTAATGTAGAAGTTGATGTGTTTTGTTATTACTTTTTGTGATATGTATTTTTCCATGTAGTTTTCTCTCTCTCTTTTTTTTTGCCAAGGTGGAACTAAAGTTCAAAGTGATTAAAATTAATTAATGTTTCTAGCTAATTGAGATTTTTAAAAATAGTATTTGGCTCAAAGATTTGATTATTGAACCATTAGGGACTGTTAAATAACCCAATTGGAATAGACTTGAGAAAAATTTTCTTAAAATGAATTCCTTGTTAAAGGCAGCTAATCGAACTTCAGCATGGCAAATGTGTTAGACATTGGAAACATATTGAAACTCAGTTTTTATTTTAAACAGAAATATAATGATGCCCTCATTATCAGTGAGGATGCACAAATGAAAGATGCTCTGGATTACTTGAAAGACTTCTTCAAAAATGTGCGAGCAGCGGGATTTGATGAGATTGAGCAAGATCTTACTCGGAGGTTTGAAGGTGAGGGGTATTTTCTGAGCAGGAAGCCATTGGAATCTGGCAACTCTGAGTGGTAGCATATAGATATTGTATTTAGCATACATAAGTTTGGTGGTGCTCAGGCAATGGTACTGGGCTTAAGATGATATGAAGGGTCTGGGGTGTAGGTCAGTGGTAGAACACTTGCCTAGCATGCATGAAGCAATCCCTAGTTCAATCCCCAGCACTGCCACCCCCCCAAAAAAGTAGAATAGATCAAGCACTGATTTTTAGTGTTTTCCTGACTTTCTTGGTATAAGCACTTCCACTGACATCAATTTCAAGCCACCAACATGTTGTCACTGAATGAGTGTCAAAAAGATGAACAGTAGCTCACCATTCTACAGTATTCTTACCATACAGACACCATAGATGTAAATAATTCAAGAGCATAGATAATAGTAAAAAGTAATAAAATATTAGGAAATAAGAAGTGTGGGCTATTTATATATTTGTTTTTAATATAAGTCAGTGGGTTGTAAATTTATATAATTGAAGTTTTGCTAATGGTTGTATTTAAAATGAGCTCACTCAAACTCTCAAAAATTTAATAATTGGGGGCTGGAGCTCTGCGATGATGGTGCTTGCCCGGCATGCGCAAGTACACGGTTCAAACCCTCAGCACCCACGTACACAACTAAGTGTCAGAGCAACGAAAGCCATGTGAAAAACTCAATAAAAATTGATTCTCTCTCTCTCTCTCTCTCTCTCTCTCTCTCCCTCCCTCTCCCCCCTCCCTCTCTCCCTCTCCCTCCCTCCCTCCCTCACTGTCTTTCTATCTTAAAAAAAATAATTTAATAGTTGACTCTCATAGTCTGCTATGATCTGGTTCAAGCACACCAGATTAATTTATATATATATCTATCTATATCTTTAAAGGTGAGGTGGCACTAAATACACTCTCTTGTACTTTGATTTTTTAACTTAAATTATCTTTGAGATGTTTTCCTATCATGATATGTATTATACATTAATCCCATATTAATTTAATAACTATACTGCATTAACATCAAATATGTAATCCATGATTTATTGAATCATTACCCACTTGTTAGGCATTTAGGTTGTTTTCTAAACAAAAGTACTTTGACTATCCTTGGAGATATCTTCCATAATTCTCTAAATATAACTGTCTCAAATTCCTAGATGTACAATTATTGGATCAAAGCATGTGTGAGCTTTGTTTAGATAGATATTGCCAAAGTACCTTCCTAAAATGTTGTTCCAACTTATATTGGTAGTTATTACTCAGAAAATTTTGGTCAAATATTGAGAGATTAACTAAAAGTCAAAGGGTATTCTAAAT
Source organism: Aplodontia rufa (assembly GCA_004027875.1). Lineage (NCBI taxonomy): Eukaryota > Metazoa > Chordata > Mammalia > Rodentia > Aplodontiidae > Aplodontia > Aplodontia rufa. Next base: position 11,383 of record PVKS010006492.1, read on the forward strand.
TTTAAGAATTTCTAAGCCATTTTTAAAGTGTTCCCCATTTGCAGAAAAGCTGGAGGAACTGGAAAGTGTGTGCAGAGATCCGAGCAATGAGAACCCCAAACTCAACGACCTCTACCTCATCTTACAAGAGGAGTACCACTTGTATCCAGAAACCAGAACCATTCTTTTTGTGAAAACCAGAGCACTTGTGGATGTAAGCCTTCCTTTTCTTTTGAATGACACACATTGACTCGGTACTATTTATTGGAAAGAATGCCCTTTCCCCACTGCTGTGTAGTCAGGTGTCCATGTGTGTGAGAGTCTATTTCTGGGTTCTCCATTTTGGTTTGATTATCTGTTCATTCTTACACTAATACCTCACTGTCTTAATCACCCTAGATTGTAAGTCCTGATACCTGTAAGAACTTCATCTATAAAAAAATTTAAATTCTAGCCATTCTATGGATATGTAGATATCTCACAAGGATTTTGATTTGTGTTTCATTAGTGACTAAGATGGTGAAACATCATTTATATGTTTATTAGCCATCTTAGTGCTCAATATTATCTTTGTTGGGGTGTCCTAATTTTTTTTCCTTTTTAAAAATTGGGTCATTTACCATCTTATTGAGCTTTTGAATGTTCTTTTTAATATTCTCACAAAAAGTCCTCTTTGAGACATGTAATTTGAAAGTATTTTCTTCTGGCCAATGCCTTTCCCCTCATTATCATTTATATATATATATATATATATATATATTTTTTTTTTTTTTAAAGAGAGAGGGAATAGTGGGAGAGAGAGAGACAAAGAATCAATTTTATTTAGTTTTCCATGTGGTTTTCTTTACTCCAAGACTTTGTGTGTACGTGGTGCTGGGGTTTGAAATCGAGTACTCTCACATGCCAGGCAAGCACAGGAACTGTTGAGCCACTGCTCCAGCCCTCCCCCCATTATCTTAATACTACTTTTGAAGATTGAAAAGTCCAAAGTCACAGTCTATGATCAACTTTTTCTTTTCTGGACTTTGCCTACTGTATACCTAGGAATTCTTTGTTTATTTAAGGTCCCACAGTTTTTCTCTGTTATCATCTGGAGATTTTACAGATTTACATTTTATTGTTAGGCCAATAATCATATTTTAAATTTTGTGTATGGTGTGAGGCATGAGTTAAGATCCTTTCTTTCTTTTTGTTTCTTTTTGAATATGGACATCCAATTCTGTTCATATTCAAAAAGAAACAAAAAAAAAGATGTTATGTTGACAAGACTCTCCTTTCTCCATTGAATTGCCTTTATAACTTAAAAAAGCCAGTTATCTGTATTTGTGTTAAATTTGGATCAATTTCTGGATTCTCTGGTCTGTTCCATCTATACATCCATCCATTCATCCATCCCACACTATCTTGATTACTAACCATAGCTTTATATTAAGTCTTGAAATTCATGGAGTAATATAAGTCTTCCAGCCTTTTTTCCTCAGTTGTTTCAGTCATATTCTTTTGTCTTCCCATTTACATTTTAGAATTAGATTTTTTCCACATCAGTGAAAAAATTTGCTGGGATTTCATTTGTAATTGCACTGAATCTCTAGATAAAATTGAAGAGAAATGGCATAATATTGAGTCTTCTAGTCCATGACCATAATATATATTTTCATTTATATAGGGCTTCTATATTACTTATATATTGCTAAATAAAAAATTAGTCCAAAACTTAGTGTTAGGGAACAGCAAGCATTTATTATCTTATAATATCCATGGATCGGGATTATGGAAAAAGTGGCATTTCTGGCTCAAGGTCTCTCATAGGCTCAGTGAAGGTGTTGGCGATGACTTCAGTCATCTTAAGGGGGAAGATCAACTACTGAGCTCCCTTAACATGGCTGTTGATAGGCTATAAAGATGTACTGCCAAGTTCACTCCTGTAGACCTTTCCACCAGGGTGCCTCAAACCCTTGAATGAGTGACCTAAGAGAGATTGAGAGACAGAGGTCCTAATTTGGAAGCCACAATCATTTTATAAATTCATTTCGCAATTGTTACCTAATTGTTGTATTCATTACAAGTAAATTACTAAATCTACTTCACGCTCAATGTGAGGGAATTCCTGAGGACTTGAATATAGGAAGTGGAGGTCATTGAGCACTACCATAGAGAATACCACCATGGTTTTTTTTTTTTTTTTTTTTTTTGGTTTTGATATATCAGTGTTTTGTCGTTTCAGCAAAAAGACCCTGCATATATTTTGTTACATTTATACCTAGGTATTACTTTTAATGATGTTATTGTGAGTGAAAGGTACTTTAGCATTTTTCAAATTTTAATTGTTGGTTGTATGTAGTAGTAAAATTGATTAATGTGCATTGACTTTATGTCCTGGAATTTTGCTGGATTCACTTACTAATTCTGTTTGTGCACTATTCTGAACTTTAGTTTCTTAAAATATATCTTGGAGATTAAACCATAATAGGTCAAAAAAAGAATACCATTAGAGTTATGGATTTCAAGGGTTGTCAGTCTGAAATTCATCTGTATACTGACATTTTTTTAACGAATCAATTTTATTTTTTTCATCTATGTTTTATTTTTCCAACACTTAGTTGTGTATGTGGTGCTGGGGTTCGAACTTGGATCCTTGCTCACCCAGGCAGACACTTTACTGCTGATCACTGCTCCAGCCCCTATACTGTACTTTTTATATATCAAATATTGAATTGATAAGAAGGTTTATAAATAGTTTCTAACTGATACTTTTCATTTTTAGGCACTAAAGAAATGGATTGAAGAAAATTCTGAACTCAGCTTTCTAAAACCTAGCATATTGACTGGTCGTGGCAAAACAAGTCAGAATACCGGTATTTATGTATATATATTGAATTAGATTTAGTAAACAAAAATATGTAATACATTCAAATTGTTTTTTAATGCTTTATGAGGGTTCAATCCAAGAAGCAAAACCAATATCAGATTACAGTATGTGTATTTTTATGTGTACATATTCCTGTGCATAACACAGAAATTTCTTAAAAAATGGCTTATACAATTGGGTTGACAAGCAAGTCTGAGGTCTGTAAGGCAGGTACTCAGGAAGGGAAAATTAGGAACAGCCAGGAACCCTGCAAAAATTAACTTTTTGAAGTCTCTGAGCTCAGTGAAGACCTAAGCCCTTTGCTTCCCATCCTATTTCCTTTATTTTTTATTTTTTTAATTTTTAATTTTTATTTATTTTTTAGTTTATGCAACTTTTTTTAAAAAAATTTTATTCGATAAACATGGTCTTACAATTAGGAGGGATTCATCATCAAACACTCAAGAAAAAAAGTATAATGACAGAACAAGCCAAGACTGATGCCAGACCATAGTTTCCTCGCCTTGGGTTCCCCATGGTTCCATGTTTCCCCCTGCTTAAGCCCCAAGTTAACTGGACTTTTCCTGGAGGTCCGAGGTTCCCCTCTAATTAGATTCCCCCATACTACCTCCCTCTCCTTGATATCCTTCCTATTCCCTTCCCCACTCCCTATGTCCCCCAGGAACCTAGGCAAGGTTCCCCATGACTGTGTAAAAATTCATACATGTTGGGGCTGGAGCGGTGGCTTGGCGGTTACGGCACTTGCCCAGCATGCACAAGTACTCAGGTTCAAACCCCAGCACCCACGTACGCAATTAAGTGTCAGGGCAATGAAAGCCACATGTTAAACTCAGTAAAAAATTGATTCATTCTCTCTCTCTCTCTCTCTCATCTATCTATCTAATGGCCTCTCTTTACAAAAATAAATTCATACATGTTGAGGTACTAGTTAGGTTAGCCATCTATCATACTGTTCTGCTTGTATTCTAGCTTCCACAAATGAGAGAAAACATTTGGCTCTTGAGTCTCTGAGTTTAGCAAAAATTTTTTCCATGTCTATCCATTTGGCTGCAAATGCCATAAAATCGTTTTCTCTAATAGCTGAGTAGTATTCCATTGTATATTTATACCAAAGTTTTTGAATCCACTCATTGAGTGAGGGGCATCTGGGTTGGTTCCATAATTTAGCTATGGTAAATTAAGCTGCTATAAACATTGGTGAAGCTGTATCTCTATAGTAAACCAATTCTAGCTCTTTTGGGAAGATACGCAGGAATGGGATAGCTGGGTCAAAAGGCAATTCCAGCCCTAATTTTTTGAGGAGTCTCCACACTGCTTTCCAGAGTGGCTGTACCAGTTTGCAGTCCCACCAGCAAAGTAACAGTGTTCCTCTTTTCCCACAGCCGCTCCAGCACTGTCATTGTTTATATTCTTCATTTTTGCCACTCTAACCGGAGTGAGGTGGAATCTCAGTGAAGTTTTGATTTGCGTTTCTCTTATTGCTAATGATGTAGATCATTATCTCATATGATTATGGGCTTTTTGGACTTCCTCCATTGAGAAGCTTCTTTTTAGTTCCATAGCCTATTTATTTATTTATTTTTATTTTTATTTTTTTTTTAAGAGAGAGGGACAGTGAGAGAGAAAGAAAGAACCAATTTCATTTAGTTTTTCATGTGGCTTTCAGTGCTCCGAGACTTCATCGTGTTCATGGTACTGGGGTCTGAACTCGGGCACTCGTGCATGCCAGGCAAGCACCACAAACACCAAGCCACTGCTCCAGCCCATAGCCCAGTTATTAATTGGATTATTTGTGATTTTTGGTATTTAGTTTTTTGAGTTTTTTTGTATATTCTGGATATTAGCCCTCTGTCCAAGGTGTAGCAGGCAAAAATATTCTCCCATTCTGTAGGTTCTTTCTTGAGACTCTTGACTAAATCTTTAGCTTTGCAAAAGCTTTTTAGTTTAATTGAATCCCATGCATTTATTCTTGATTTTACTGCTTGTGCCATGGGAGTCCTGTTAAGGAAGGCTGTGCCAACCCCTATGTCATGTAATGTTGATTCTACTTCTTTTTCAAGTAATTGTAGAGTTGCTGGTTTAATATCCAGATCCTTGAACCATTTTGATTTAATTTTTGATAAAAGGTAAGGATCCAATTTCAGTTGTCTACATATGGCTGTCCAATTTGTCCAACACCATTTGTTGAACAGGCTGTCATTCTTCTGCACTATGCTTTTGCCCCGTTTATCAAATATCAGATAGTTAAAGGTATGAGGGTTTGTCTCAGAATCCTCTATTCTACTCCATTGGTCTTCCATTTTGTTTTGATACCAATACCATGCTGTTTTTGTTACTATAGCCTTGTAGTATGATTTCAGGTAAGGAATTGAGATGCCCACCTGCCTCCTCATTCTTGCTGAATAATGTTTTGGCTATTCTGGGTCTTCTGTTATTCTATACAAATTTGAGTATTGCTTTTTCTATATCTGTATCCATGAAGAATGACATTGGAATCTTGATAGGGATTGCATTAAATCTGTATAGGGCTTTGGGTAAAATGGCCATTTTGATGATATTGACTCTACCTAACCATGAACATGGAATGTTTTTTCCATCTATTCAGATCTTCTATAATTTCTTTTTCTAAAGTTCAGTAATTTTTGTTGTATAGGTCCTTGACATCCTTTGTGAGATTTATGCCCAAGTATTTTATTTTTTTGGAGGAGATGGTGAAATCTCCTCCAAATTAGATTTCCTAATTTCTACTTCAGTGTCCTTGTTGCTAGAGTATAGGAAAGCTAATGATTTATTGGTATTAATCTTATAATCAGCCACTTTGCTGAAATTGTTTATAAGCTCTAGAAGTCTTCTGGTCAAGCTTATAGGGTTGTCTAGGTAGAGGATCATGTCATCAGCAAATAGAGACAACTTGACTTCTTTTCCTATTTGAATTCCTTTGATTTCCTTCTCTTGTCTGACAGCTCTGGCAAGGGTTTCAAGGACTATATTGAATAAGAGTGGTGAAAGTGGACACCCTTGTCTTGTTCCTGAATTCAGTGGAAATGCTTTCAGTCTTTCTCCATTGAACATAATGTTGGCTATGAGTCTGTCATAAATGGATCTTATATAGTTAAAATATCTTCCCTTGATCCCTATCCTCTCCAGGGTTTTGAGCATAAAAGGATGTTGAATTTTATCAAAGGCCTTTTTAGCATCGATTGAGATGATTATATGATTTTTATTTTTAATTCTGTTTCAGTGGTGAATAACATTTATTGATTTTCAAATGTTGAACCAGCCCTGTTTTCCTGGAATGAAGCCCACTTGATCACGACGTATTATCTTTTTAAATGTGCTCTTGGATCTGATTAGCTAGAATTTTATTAAGGATTTTTGCATCTGTGTTCATTAGGGAAATTGGTCTATAGTTTTCTTTTCTTGATGAGTCTTTGTTACATTTTGGTATCAGCATTACATTTGCTTCATAAAAAGGGTTTGGTAGTGCTCTGACCTTTTCAATTTCATCGAAAAGCTTATAAAGGATTGGTGTTAATTCTTCTGTAAAAATTTGGTAGAATTCTGCCGTGAATCCATCAGGTCCAGGACTTTACTTTTTTGGAAGGCCTTTGATTGCTGCTTCAATTTTGAAACCTGAGATAGGTTGGTTTAGATTTTCAATGTCTTCCCGTGTTAATCTGGGGGAGTCGTATGTGGCAAAGTATCTGTTCATATCTTCCACATTATCAAACTTGGCAGAGTATAAATTTTCAAAATAAGTTCTGATAATCTGGATTTTGGTTGAGTCTGTGGTGACATCTCCATTTTTGTCTTTGATTTTATTGGTTTGCTTCATTTCAATCTTCTTTTTGGTGAGGTTGGCAAGGGGTCTGTCAATCTTATTTATTTTTTCAAAGAACCAACTCTTTGTTACTTTGTATTGTTTTTTGTTCTCAATTTCATTGATCAGCTCTAGGATTTTAGCTGTTTCCTGTCTTCTATTAGCTTTTGGATTGAATTGTTCCTCTTTTTGCAAGAGTTGGAGTTGGAGCATAAGACTACTTATTTGGGCTCTTTCTAGATTTTTTTTTTTTTTTTTTTAGAGAGAGGGACAGTAAGAGAGAGAGAGAAAGAGAGAAACAACTTTATTTAGTTTTTCACATGGCCTTAGTTGCTCCAACACTCAGTTGTGTACGTGGTGCTGGGGTTTGAACCCGGGTCCTCGTGGTTGCCAGGCAAGCATGGAAACCGCTGAGCCACCGCTCCAGCCCCTCTTTCTAGATTTTTGATGTATGCACTGAGTGCTATAACTTTACCTCTTAAGAATGCCTTCATACTATCCCAGAGGTTTTGATATGTTGTTTCATCATTCTCATTCAATTCCAAGAATCTCTTGATTTCTGATATCATTTGGTCTTTTATCCATTCTTCGTTTAAAAGGGTATTATTCAATTTCCAAGTATTAGAGTTGCTTCTGTTGTTTTTCTTCTTGTTGATTAATAAGATCATGGCGTTGTGATCTGACAGGATACATGGGACTATATCAACTTTTTTGAATTTGTTAAGGTTAGCTCTGTGGACTACGATGTGGTCTATTTTTGAGAAGGATCCGTGAGCTGCTGAAAAGAAGGTAAATTCAGCTGATTTAGGATGGAATATTCTGTAGATGTTTGTTAAGCCCAATTGATTAATAGAGATGTTCGGATTGGAGATATCTTTGTTGATTTTTTTGTTTCAATGATCTGTCCAATGTTGATAATAGTGTATTGAAGTCCCCCAGTATTATTGTGTTGAAATCAATGAGGGGTTTAACATCCTTGAGTATTTTTTCCTATATATTTGGGGGAATTGTGATTGGGTGCATAAATGTTAATTATTGTTAAGTCTTCTTGGTGGATTGTCCCTTTTTGTATGATGTAGTGTCCATATTTGTCCTTTCTGAGTAGTTTTGGATCAAAATTAACTTTATCAGATATTAGGATCACCATGCCAGCTTGCTTTTTTAGGCCACAGGCCTGGTAGACATTTTGCCAACCTTTGACCTTCAGTCTGTGTCTGTTTTTGAATGTGAGATGTGTCTTTTGTAGACAACATATTGTTGGATTTTGTTTTTTTTGATCCAGTAAACTAATCTGTGTCTTTTAATTGAGACCATTCACATTTAGATTTAGAATAGATATGGGAATCCGCATCCCAGACTTTGTGATTGTTGCTGTGTTTTGCACCAACCTGGGTTTCTTTTGGTGTGTATTGTGATTATAGACACTCTCTTGTTTAGGGGTTTAGGGAATTATTAGCATGTTCTTCTGAATGAGAATATCCTTGAGAATATTCTGTAATACAGGGTTTGTGTTCACATATCTTGCTAGCTTGAATTTATCATTGAAGTATTTAATTTCTCTGTCACATTAAAGCTGACTTTTGCAGGGTATATTATTTTTTGCTGAAAATTGTTTTCTTTCACGGTTTGAAAAATATTTTCCAAGCTCTTCTGGCCTTCATTGTCTGATCTGAAAAATCCATAGTAATTCTAATTGGTCTGCCTCTGAATGTGACTTGGGGCTTCTCCCTAGCTGCTTTTAGAATTCTTTCTTTAGTTTCTCTGTTAATCATTTTATATATGATATATCTTGGTGAATTTTTCATTTGGTTAGATCTGTTTGGTGTTCTGTAGGCATCTTGGATTTGGTAATCTGGGTCAATCCTGATATGCAGAAAGTTCTCCTTGATAATTTCATTTAATATGTTCTTAATGCCCCCTGTTTGTTGTTCGATGTTTTCTTCCAGTCCAAATACTCTCAGGTTATTTCTTCTCATCTCATCAAATATTACTTGGAAGTTCTGGTCATGCATGGAAATAGAAATATTCTGTTATTTGTTAAACTATAGACATATAGCTTATATATATTATATATATTACAGTATAAAAAATCAAAGTAGAAAATCCTAAAATCTAGCTAAAGTGGTTAGAGGATGAAAGGCTGCTTATTTTATCATCTGAGAGGGTCCTAGGTGGTCAGCTGTCATCCTGACCTCCTCGCAGCAGTGTTCCTCTCCCTTCTGGAGAACATTTCATGACCCACAATGACAAGCCCGCACTCTGCTTTTCTTATTTAGTGTTGTTTGTAGTAAGCCATCCCTCCCTATCCCCGTTATTGTGGACCTCAGCCATCACTCTTATGCTTTCCCCATGTATAGTTTCTAAACTAAAAAGTAGGTTCAGATTCTGAAAATGTGACTTACCAAGTGAATCCAATATCAGCATAGTGTGGTCGAATTCAGAGTTCTCTGCAATCTGGCTGTGACATGAGTCTCTGAGGAAGCACTCTGAAACTATTTTGTTTGTTCATCCATCCAAGATGTACTTTAGAACTTACCCTGTGCTAAGCATCCTGCTTCCCAAGCAGCCCTCCCCGTCCTCTGAAAGTGGACAGCGTTGTCCATCCTCCACGTTCCCTCAGCATCCAGTTCTGCCTCTGTTTCATCTCATCCTATCGAGTCAGCTTTCTGTTTGTATCCTTCTTCCCATTTTGTTCCTATCTGACAAACCATAATCCATCATTGCTGAATAAACGTTCAGTGAATAAATTAGATGGATTAAGATGATTTTTGACTGAATTTTTTTCTGGTCTGTTTCTCTTCCTGTCATAGTTGAACTAGAAAAATTGTGAGCTTTTATAAAAAGCATCATGTAGATAAGCATATGTTCAGTTTGCTAATTCTGAATATTTATAAATTCTCATTCCTGTCGCTATTTGATTTCCTATTTTGTGAAAAAGCAGGTTATCTAACCTCTCTGCCTCACTTTCTTAATCTGTCAAGTGGAAAAATAGTGGTACTTCGCTCACAGGGTTAATGTGAATAGCAAATCCAGCATGCTGCCTGATTTTGAATGATTTGAGCTAAAAATAATGTTTACATTTTTAAATGGTTGAAAAAATCAAAAGACTATTTCATGACATGTGAAATGTATATGAAATTCAAATTAAGAGTCTATAACTATTTTTGTTGGAAAATAGTTATGCTCATTTATGTGTTATCTGTGGCCACTTTCACACTATAATGGCAGTATTGAGTAATTATGATGGAATGGTGAGAAAGCCTAATATATTTACTATCTAGCGCTTTACAGAAAAGGTTAGCCAACACCTGGTTTATAAAAATCTGGTACATGGCAAATGCTTAATATATAAAGTATTAATTATTATTATAATATATAATAAATATTAATTATATAATTACTAATAATTATATTAATATATACTATTAATATATAATATATTATATGTTAATTAGCTATTCATATACATATCTTTTGCCTAGTGGTCTACATGTATTAGTTCATTGGTTTTAGTTTTACTGAGAATACCTGAATCCAAAAAGAATGGAAGGCATGTATATATCTTTAATAAAGAGTAATTTGGATAAGTAAAATCAAATAATACATAGGGATTGATTTTAAACAACTTTCTGCAAACAAAACTGACTGCCTTTGAGTTTTCATGATTTTGAATTATAAGTAATTCATCAACGTGGAATGGTCTTTCCACATTGGATTCCATTGCCAGCTGCGTGAAGGAGGTAATATTACCTTCCTCTGCTTGCTTGAGGTAGGGCCTCTCTGTGAAGCATTAAGTGGAGAACAGAAGGTGATTCAACTAACATTTTAATGTAGATGGGTCTTTGGGGCCCACAAAGTTTGAATTTAAGTATGCATACTCTTGGAATCACTGATTTGGATGTTGCCATGATCACAGGAACTGGGTGGGTGATTACCACATCCTAACATCAGTCTATATAGACAACTTAAATTTAGCCTCTAAGATCATACTCCTATAGGATATCATGGAACTATTTGGCTCTCTTGGTCAAGGTCCTTTCTTTCCCCCAGTTAACAGAAATCCACTTAGCTAGTCCAAGCAGAAAAGGGACCAGCTACAAGGATATCCAGAGATATGCATAGGAACTGCACTTGGGGTTTACAGACAACTGCAGAGGGGTAGAAGTCCTCTTATCCTGCACATCTCTTTCTCTCCGTTTCCTTTATCAGTTGCTCTCTCTGGTTAATCACTCAGGACTCTCCTACACCTTCCCAGTTTACCACCTGTCTCCAAACCTCAATTTCAGAATCCAAGAGGGAGAATTTGTCCCAACATGGTTCAAGCGCTCATTTCAACCTAGTAACTTCCGCCAAGGGAACAGGCTCTGTGTAAGTCAGAGTAATCTAATTGTTGTAACAAACAACTTGCAAGTGTATAACACAGTAAAGGTTATTGCTTACATTTGTTCCAGTCCAAGTGTGGATAGGTGAGTGTGGGGCCTTAGCTTCATATACCTCCATTCATTTAGGGACTATGGTTCCTTCCTTGTTCTGGCTGTTATCCCAGGGGGGTCTCCAGATCCTTTACCATAACCTTATCTAGTCTGTTGAGGAGGAATAGCAAGAGCGTAGATGATTTTATCGATCAGGTTTGGGAAAAGACGTGTGTTAATCTTCTGCCTGTATGTCATCAGTGAGAATTAGTCACAGGTCCCATCTAAGTGCAAGAAAGGCTAGGAAGTATAATTTAGGAGAAAGAATGGATGAACAGGTAGTGTTGTCTCTTTCATGGAGAAACAATACGACTGTTGGTGAACAGGTTATTTTGTCTCTTTTGTTGAAAAACATAATACAACTGCAGCTACCCAAAGTTTTACTCCTTAGATGGTGGTGGGAAATGATTCTCAAACAACAAAAGGCAGGGGGACAGAGAACGCCCCAGTAGGGCACACTGTTTGGGTTCTAGATGTAAGTTCAAGACCTGACTCTGCTGCTTGCTAGCCTGTCAGTTTACCACCCCTCTGGAACTTTAAGGCCCTTATCTGTAAATGGGAATCATAACACAAGTCCCTGTTCATCTAAAAGGGCCTTGCGAAGTTCCAGTGAGGAAGTATGAAAGTGTTTTGTCAGCTATGAATTCCTATGTGCATATAAAGGTGTTATTATTGTTGATATTTTTACAAAAAGGTCAATATTTCAATATTTGTTTTAGAATGATGTGGTTAATGCCCCATTACTAAGTGCCAGAGCTGGGATTTAACTTGGGTTGTGGTGAAGTTCTGATTATTAAAGGCCACCCTAAATGTTTTCTCTAGAAATGGCATAAAAATAGGTACTGCTGCTCCACAGTACCTTGCATGTAATCAGCATTCCATAATCAGTAGCTAGTTTTTCAAGTGGAAAATTTCGTCTTGGGTGAGTTATATAATGTCATTTACTCTGACACAGGCATGACCCTCCCAACACAGAAGCGTGTACTGGATGGATTCAGAACCAATGGGGATAATATTCTGATTGTCACTTCAGTTGCCGACGAAGGCATCGACATTGCTCAGTGCAATCTGGTCATCCTATATGAGTATGTGGGCAATGTCATCAAAATGATCCAAACCAGAGGTGAGAGAAGCTGCGACACAGTTCCTATGTGGTTCCTATTTTATTTTGTCTGGTTTGTGTTTGTCATTTTGGCCTTTCTCCTCTATTTAACCATAGTTGAGTATATGACCAAGTGGACTCTGGTATCTTTGGCCCAAAGGTGATTTAGTTGGTCTGGATTGGGTGCTTAGTTTTACCTACTAATTTATACCCTATTATGATTCTTATTCACAATGATACTGTTTACTTGCTAAACACTGACATATTTGTGAAGGGATAATTCAAATTTGGCTTAGGCCATGCCAGTTTGTGTGCCTGGTGGCACCCTGTACTCCAGAGAAGATTGTCCTGAGTTTTTCTGTCCCACCCGGACTAGAGAAAGAGAGTCTTCCAGCTAGTCTCACCTCCTTTACCCTTTTTCCCAATTTCTATAAGAATGGTTGTCATCATTTTTCCTGACAAACAGCTCTGAGCATGTTACTTCCCTCTGCAAAAACTACAGTGGTTCCCCATTTTACTTAATGTTTTCAAAATCCAGTAGCCACTTAACTTTCCAGTCTTTTCCCCATTTTCCCCCTTTTCTCATTATCCATTTCAGCCAATCAGACTTCATTGTTTGCTTGTTGAGAATTGCTCATGTACTGCTACTCTTTATTTTACTTCTTCTCCTGACCCCAAGTCCCCCAGCTGGAATTATCTCCGTTGAGTGCCCATACCCCTTTATATCTGTCATGATTCTCCTCGTTGCCTACAGGGCTCTTAGTGCTCAGTGTCATAACGAGGGTCATGTTGGATTACCTTTAAAGCAGTGTTTCTGTAATAAGGTTGTACAAGCACTGGTGACGCTGAGAACGCCAGCCTATGCTGGTCTTCTGGCTTATCCACATCTTTAACATGCAGGTGCATGTTAAAGCAAAACTTGGAAAGCAAAACTCAGTGAACCAAAGTTGAATTTCAGGAATATCTTTATTCTTTTGTTTACCTGTTCTCATAATGTATCAGGATTTTAAGTCAAAAACACCAAATATTTATTTTCTATTAGGCAGAGGAAGAGCAAGAGGTAGCAAGTGCTACCTTCTAACCAGTAATGCTGATGTAATTGACAAAGAAAATATAAACATGTATAAGGAAACAATGATGAATGACTCCATTTTAAGACTTCAGGCATGGGATGAAGCAGAATTTGAAAAAACAGTAAGTCAGATTTTCATCTGAGCTACTCTTTTAGAATCTGACCATAAATGACAGGAACTATGAGCAGGGTTGGTACCTTTTATCATATTGCTCTAAATGTTGTTTGAGAACAATCAGTTTGTTTTTGTCCTACAGTGAACATCAAGTTTACTTCTTTGTTTGTGGTGCTGGCATTGAACCTGCTAGGCAGTGTTCTACCACTGAGCTACATAAGCTGAATCTATCATTTTTTAAGTGTCAGTGAAATTAAAATATACTAGTGCTGATACCTCGAGTTCTCTTTTTAGATCTAAAAGGCAAACAGCTACATTTTCTCTCAACAGTTTTTGAGGACCACACCCTGACACTTTGCAAGACCCAGCTTTCCTTTGTTTATTTCTCAAATCTCTCTACCATCCAGAGTCTTCAGAGAAAAGCTCCCAGGTCACTGGGCAGATGCTGGCAGGACAGTTTGTACTTCTGGATGATAACATATACGATGGAGTGGCACACCTGTTCCCATCAGCCTCTTGGCAGTGACCTTCATTTTATTGTAATTTCCTTTGCACCACAGAAGTGTGAAATCTTACTGGAGAAGTCAGGAAACAGACACACGTGCATGCACATTTACCCACACTTTTCTGCAGACTCTCTGCATCTCAGAATCCCAGGAAGCATTAAACACTTCAGGGCTGGGAAGAGTTTAACATACTACGTGGTTCAAATCCCTATTTTGCTTGTTATGTTGTGACCTCAGGCAGCTACCCTGCCATTTTCTTTCTTTCTTTTCTTTCTTTCAAGAGAAAGGGAAGGAGGGGTGGGGAGAGAGAGAAAGAATTTTGTTTTTCATCTGGCCTTTGTTTCTCCGACATTTAGCTGTATATGGTGCTGGGGTTTGAACCCGGGTCCTCGTGGATGCCAGGCAAGCACTCTAACCACTGAGCAACCACTTCAATCCCCAGTTATTGACTTTTACTTAGTTTTAAATATAGCAGTGATTGCTTTAACTTATTAGGATTTATATTTACTCCAATAGTAACATTTACAATACTTGAAATTGTATTTAAGTGAATTTTAGCATATAATTAAATACCATCAGATTTAAGTGAATTTAAAAAAACAGTTGAATGCTTAGCAGCTTATATTTTAATCTTTTACTATCATATTCCTGTTAGTCGCAGCCAGCCTAAAGTAGTGATTATCAGAAGAAAGGAAATTAAAATTTCTCACAGGGAAATATATAAATGTAATACAGGAATTTCAATTTGAGAAATTTAGCCAAAAGATAGAATAAGTACACACAATGTAACAATTTTTCACAGTAAAATACTGGATTGAAATTGGGCATAAACATGTTTTATTTTTATAAAAACAACATAATTTTAGTGGGATGGGATGAAGAGTAGAGGGAAAAATCATATTTTGATTGTTTTAACTGATGTTCTAGGTCTAAATTCTTTTTTTATTAAGACTTTTTTTTTTTTTTAAGAGAGTGAGAGAGAAAGAGAGTCAATTTTTATTTAGTTTTTCATCTGGCCTTTGTTTCTCCAACTCTTAGTTGTTTATGTGGTGCTGGGGTTTGAACCCAGGTCCTCACGCATGCCAGGCAAGCTTTCAACTACTGAGGCACCACTCTGTAAATCAAATTTTATTTGAATTTGAAGTGCTGCAGGAATCAGTGGAGTCTCTGTGGATTTGTAACCAATTAGATGTAAAGGGGAGGGAGATTTCACAGTGGTAACACTAACTGTGGCTCATGGGTGCAGAACACTGACTCCAAGCCATGCAAATACTTCACTTATTTCAACAGGCCGCCCAGTGACCCACGCAGTAGACTCTTACTATGTCATTTCTTAGATGGAGCTGAGGCATAATGATCTGCAGTTCACTGATTGTTTCCTGGGTCCCCCTCATTCTGTTGTCGAACCTGTCCATTGAGGCTTCTATTTCAGATCTTGTGAGCCTTTGATTTTTTCCTTTGGTACGGAGAATGAATTTTGAATCATTTTTCATATTGTTATGAAAGATGTCATTCTGATGTTATGAGAGTGAATCTTATTGAACCTGTGTTGGCTGGCTTTTTCTGCTCTGGCTGAGGGTGGAGGTAGCCATCCAGGTCTCCTCCTCAGCTTCTACCTTTAAGGGAGTTCTGTCACCCCAGGTGGCCTTACTGAGACTGAGGGAGGCAGCCTTGCCAGTGCACAGGGCTGAGTTCTGGCTTCCTGTTTGTCCTTCTCTGACATACACAGGTATTGGGGTGCCTCATTATAGCAAGGTGGAAATCCAGGTTCCCGCCTGGCCTGTGCTGCAACAGCGTGCTTGGGCCTTAGCCCCTCTTCCCACCCGCTGAGCACATCTTCACCTTTTTAAGTCTGGGGTTGGTCAGGTGAAAAGAAATCCAAGGGAACTCACCACTGTGTTCCTAGGGGCAGCCCTGGCTGGTCTCTGCCTTCCATTCTTTACCCGCATAATCTTATGCTTGTTTTACATATGACGTCCTGAATTCTTCCTTGTACTTAGCCAAGGCCTAAATTTTGAATTAGAATACAGTCACACTACATAGACATTTAGTTTTTACTAGACCTCACTATTTTCTGTGATTGAAAAGGAGAAAGATTACGGATGGTGGGGGCTGTTTTCCTTTTGTTCCATTCCATGGGTTTATGCCTTAAGTGGGGTGTAATTATTCCTGACACAGTCTATATTATATTTCTACTTATAGAAGGATTTCTTATAGTTTTGCTAACCTTTAAAGTACAAAACATGGTTCACATGACTATTTCATGAACATCTTTAGTTCTTTTATGGGTAGCTTTCAGGAAGAAACTGAAAGACTAATTGGAGGCCACAGTTAAACACTAATAGTGAAGAGAGCCAATAAATATATCCATGGGATATTTACAAACAATACAAATAGATGTTATATCTTCACAGTTGTATGTGAATGATCATATGCGGGTGCGTGTGCATTTATCTATACACAAGCTGGTTACTACTCAGATGAAATTCACGCAGGTCTTCTTTTGGCATGTAGGTTCACCATATACAGATGCAAGAGAAATGCATCAGAGATAGCCAACCAAAACCAAAACCTGTCCCTGATAAGGAAAATAAAAAGCTGCTCTGTGGAAAGTGCAAAACCTTGGCCTGTTATACGGTTGATATACGAGTGATAGAGGTAAGCAGCCTTTTACAAAGAGCACCTGGTCGTTTTTTAGCACAAGTTAAAGCTTATTATCTATGGTGAAATTATTATTATTTCTATCGTTATCATTGCTGTGGTCCATGTACTAAAGAACACCACATCTTCTTGTTCATGTATTAGTTAAAACAGATGATCTTCTAGAAGTAGAGAGAACAGCGGTCACTAAAGGCTAGGAAAGGTAGGAGGGGCATATAATGAGGCTGGGTAACAGGTGCCAAGATACAGTTAGACAGGAAGAATAAATTCTATTCTACAGAATAGTAGGATTACATAGTTCATAGAGAATTAGACAAGGAGTTCAAAGGTTTATAACAAAAGGCAAAAATAAATGTTTTAAGATGAAAATGCAAATTACCCTGATTTGATCATTATGTACCGTATACATGTATTGAATTATCACACTGTATCCCATAAATACATATAGTTGTGGCGTTAAAGGTAAAAATTTTTTTTTTAAAAATTGCTACAATTTAAGTATTATGTAGCTCTTCAGAATAATGATTATGCTAAATGCTATGCTGTCTCAATTAGATCCTAGGACAGGTGAAGAATTTTAGTTGAAAAATATGTGCTTCAGCTAATAAAAATGTATTGATGATAGTTTCTCAGTCTGAACAAATGTACTATGGTTTGTAAGATGTGAGCATTTAGGAAAACTGGGTCAAAGGAATACAAGAATTTTCTGGGAATCTTTGCAAATTTAAGACTTAAGATTATCCCAAAGTTAATTTATTTAAAAATATTATTATGGGGGCTGGAGTGGTTTGCTAAGTAGTTAGAGTACCTGTCTGGCAGGTGTGAGGACCTGAGTTTGAACCCCACCACTACAATTACAACCAAGTGACAGAGAAAAAAAATCAGATGAAAAATCAAATTGATTTTTCTCTTTCTTTAGAAAAACATTATTATGAAGCTTAGATAGTATGATTAAAAACTGCTTACAAACTAATGGTAAAGTGGGAAAAATAACCTGGATACAAAATTATAAATATGCTATTCTTATAGATGCATGCATGAAATAACAGTAGCAATACCACTATTGCTTCCATGAAGACAAAAACAAAAACCCTACCTTTATGAAGAATAAAAGATTAAAAGAAATACCAAAATATTATGTTCTGGTGATGAAATTCCATGACTGTTTTCTTGCTATGATTTTGTGTTGTAAACTTTATTTGTGGAATGCTTTTACAATGAAAACAAAATTTTCCTTTTTTTCTTTAAATGTGATTCCTGTGGGTTAGCCTTCTGTTTTGGGGGTTTTTTCCCCCTTTAAACTTATAAAGGGTTAGAAAAATCTCTGAAGACAAATGTTGGGTGTAACTTGCTGTGGTGGAGAGCAGGTGGAGTGGCAGGGCCAGCCAGGTGATGAGCTATTACTTAAGGGTTCCTTTTGATCTTCAGAAAGCTGACCTCTCATCAGTCCTACTGGGTGAGAAGCAGATTATGAGTGATACTATGTTCCCTATTTTTTCTGCATTTGATTCTTTAGCTGTAAAAGGTCCTTTCGGCTCCAGTTTTCGTTACTGTTCTTGATGATGGGTATTCTAGTCTGCATTCCTGGAAGGCTGGATATGGCTCTGCATTTGTTTTTGTGCAGTTTCCTCTAAAGCTGACTCCATGTGTGGCCTGTGGACATACTAGTTCCTGGTGCTTTTGGGGGCACACTGGCCTTTTGCTGTTCTTCCATGTGTACTTTGGATTGTGCTGCTGGCTACTGTGGAACTCAGCACTCCACAGATCTTCAGGAACTATTCCTTTCGTTTCTCAACTAACAGAGTATGTACTTTTAAGAGCTAGGTTTCCTGGAAATGTCTTAATCTTCCTCCGAGGTACCCAGAATCACTTCAGTTGTAGCTCCTTCCCCCAGTATTAAGAATGGATTCTAATCTGGCTTTCAGGTGACTACATTATTTCCTTGTAAAAATAAGTGTGATTCCACCTGTTCTTCATCTCAGATTATTGTGGAGTATTTTATCTTAAATCACAATTATGGACTGCTTCTAACATTCTCTATGTTGTTCCCATCTTTCATGTCAGGAATGCCATTACACTGTGCTTGGAGATGCTTTTAAAGAGCGCTTTGTGAGTAAACAACACCCCAAACCGAAGATCTATGGGGGTTTTGAGAAGAAAGCAAAGATATTCTGTGCCAAACAGAACTGCAGCCTTGATTGGGGAATCCATGTGAGGTATAAGGAATTTGAGATTCCAGTCATAAAAATTGAAAGTTTTGTGGTGGAAGATATTGCAACTGGAGTTCAGACACGGTATGCAAAGTGGAAAGACTTTCATTTTGAGAAGATACAATTTGATGCTACAGAAATATCCAAATGACCTCAAGGCCTAAGTCTTTAGCTACAGGAAATGGTGACTGAGTGAAGAAGAAATTAACCCTGCGGGCAAAGTGTGGATTGCTTGTACCTCTGTGAAGGTATTATACCCGAGGCTTATCCTGTATTGCATACTAACAGTTAACTTCAGCTTCTGTTGAACAGTCTGTATTACATGATGTAGGGTAAGCACATATCAATTAATTGCAGTACCTGGGGAAAAATGAAAATGCCTGTTTCTGTCCTCTTCAGAACCAACTGCCAGTGAACACGAAGTAGCAACGCCATACACGTTGAGATGAATAAATGAATGGGATGCTGAAAGGATTTCTGTACCTCTGTTTCTTCCCTTGATGATATACTGCAATTGTCCCTTTCAAGGCCATCAGTTACTATGGTTACCAAATCACATAAGTACTTCTTGGTCCTTCCAGTTGTCATCTTTTCTGCATTTGTCCCTGTTGCAGTCTTTTTTTGAAAATTACCCTTGGCTTCTTTTCGTTCTCGTTCTTTTTCAACTTCTTCTTTGCTGGTACTGTAAGTGTAGATGATTCCAAGAGTTCAATATATACTTATGTATGCATCAGTTACATATCCTCATGTTTTCTTCATAGCAGTGTGTGGCACAGTGATCATAGAGTAGGTAGCTTTTAGTGAAACAGGCTACCCAAGAAGTTCTGTGCACGGTACATCTCGCTCCCTTCATTTGTTCTCTTAACCCATGCCATTCTCCTCTTTGAATAGTCATCTCAAGCCATTTTTCAATAATGGTTGATGTTTAACACTTGGATTATCTGTTCTCAGGTTTTTGCTACTGCTGCTATAGTTTAATTTGGCTGTCTTTTCTACTTCAAAGAATTAGAACATATATCCAAATGGCATTCTTGTCTCTTAGCAAGGTCTGCTAATGCTTCAGAGAGCTTGGTTAGTGGATTTCCAGACATAGAGACAGTACCTAACTTATGTTATTTTCACCAGACCGAGGTATTTTGTGTTCAGTTCTGGGTAGGTTCTGCAGTAATTTAAGCATCTGCCTAAAGTGGACAGGTTGGTTGTAATTCATTAGGACCACTGAATGGCCTCAACAAAATTCCAGAGAGCATACAAGGTTAGTAGTATATACAATACATGTGACTGTGTGACAAACAAGTACAACTATTTCCATCTGAAGGCTATATGGAGACTACTCAGATCAACCCTGGAATTAATGGGATAACATATTACGGCCACTTTTCATTTCAGCAGTAGTGCTGGAAAGCAGCTAGATAAATTTGCCAGTTATAAAAACTCTTTGTAAAATAAGGATAACATCAAACTATGAGTTAGTGGAGGGCTTTTAATTAAAAGAAAAATACGGTATGTAGTGTTGCTTGATACTGGTTTCTATATATATATATATATTTTTTTTTTTTTTTTTTTTTTTAAAGAGGGACAGTGGGAAAGAGAAAGAATTAATTTTATGTAGGTTTTCACGTGGCTTTTGTTGCTTTGACACTTTGTTGTGTAAGTGGTGCTGGAGCTCAAACCTGGGTCCTCACGCATGTCAGGCAAGTGCCATAACCACTGAGCCCTCCAGCCCTATTTTTATTTTTAGTAAGATGGAATAAAATAGTTAAATTTGAGAGCTTTTTTCTCATTTTTCACTTTGTATAGGCTTACATGTAATTACCTTTCTTTGCTGCTGCTGTTTAGGAACTCCAATAGGATGTGTTAAACAAATAGTAGAAATCTTTTTCAGAAGAGAAAAACTCTCTCAAGCATTTCATTTAGATGTAAAGCAAATAGTCCTCTTTAGTCAATGGAGAATGGTAAACTGAACCTGAAACAAAGACTTAGAATTTCCTCATTTGACTATTAGTGAAATCAAGCCATTGCCAGCCACAGACCCTGGAATCGAGTAGGTACGTGGTTAATATGTACAGAATGGAAGAACCAGGTAAGTTTTGACAGATGCCTAAATATTGTCATTAAATTTCTTGCTCAAAGGCTGCATTGAGAGCCAAGGAGAGATTCTTTTTCATAGGTAAGTTCCCAGGCCCCAGTGTAACATCCGAGCAGGGCGTCCAATCGTGTGTGTAAGATCTTCAGGTGGTTCAGATACAACCTGTTCTACCACCACAGACCTTATCTCCACACTTCCAACCAGTGCCGACAATATACCTTCGTTCTGAAACAGTCTTTTTCAAAGACCTGATTGTGCAACAAGGTCAATAAACTGATTCCTGTACTTAAAACAGATTCCGTATTAACTGAATTTCAAATAACAAAGCAGAGGGCAGTATTTCCTCAGGTGCATCCTGTAGAACACTGTGCTGTGAGCGCAATGATGAAAGCATCCTACGGTCAGGTAGGTTTCTGTACCATTTGTTGCCACCCTTTCCCTCAGTGATCTACAGCATACAGTCATTGTGTTAGCTGTGATAATGAGGCTCATTCAACCCAGTGTTTCCCAAATATACTGACCCTGAAACCATAAACGCGTGTGTCAAGATGAGCAGGGCAGTGCTTTGTGACTTTCCAGTGCTCATCCACCTACAGAAACATCAATTTGAACTCCTATCCACACACAAAAATATGGAGTGCGACATTTACAGCACCCAGATACACTGAACAGAAATATAGACGTACTGAACAGGTTAACTGCCATACATTACCTGTGCCACTTCTCCCTCAACCTTGGGCAGCACAGTGTGGAGATACATAAACTAGGCGGGCGCAAAGGGACGTGAGCACTGGCTTTGCCTTGGATTCCAACACCAGGCTTGCACAAATGAAACACAGCTGGGTAGGGCCCTGTCTCAGATTCCAGGCATGTCTTGTAGACTGTTTCTAGGTCCCTCCCAGTGCCACTGGTTCAGACTCCAGGCACACCTGAGAGCCCTAGCACCAGATTGGCCATCACAGCCCCATGTTTCAGGCCTGTCCTAGCACTTGCACAACACCTGCACTGCTGCTTATAAGGCTGGCTCCAGCACTTCCCCGTGAATGCCGTTTCAGCTCCTAGGCCAACCTTGCCTGGTGACTTCAGGCATCAGGCCAACACCCATGATTCCAAATCCACAGCCAGTCCCTGAGACCCAAGACTCCAGTGAACTTAGAGTCTAGGCCTACTTAAGTAGACTCTGGAACAGATTGCAGGGCTATTCCTACAGACTTACGGCTCCAGCCAGCCACTGTGGGCCACAGACCCAGGCCAGCCCCTGAATATTCAGGTGGAAGGCTCACCTCAGTTCCAGATCAGCCCCTGTGGATATAGGCTAGCCCTTGTCCTATTGAACAGATCCACCCCAGGGACCCACACTCAGTCCCACCTGATTCACCTACCTGCTGACCTAGATACAAGGCTAGTTGGCCAAAGATTCCAGTAACAATCCACCCACAGACCACCCCAGACAGCCTACCCAGAATCTGTGGATGGGTTAACTGGTAAAGGGCTTTCCCAAAGCCAAACTGCAAAAACTGGAGTAAGTCCCTTTCTCAGATGTGCAGACACCAAAGCAATGCCCATAAGGATCAAGAACAATTAGGGAAACAGGACTCAAACAAAGGAACAAACTAAAGCCAATCACTGACATCAAAGTACTGATTTATGATCTGCCTGACATAAGTAAAAATTGTTTTAAGGAGGCTCAGCAAACTTCAAGAAAACAAGCAATTCAGTGAGAAATTTAACAGATTGCAATGATTGTTTTTAAAAATTAGATTCTCCAGATGGAAAACATGACGAATTTAAAAGCACAGGGGCTGGAGAAGTGGCACAGGGGCAGAGTCCTTGCCTGACATGCATGAGGACCTAGGTTTGATTCCAGCACCACATACATACACAACTAAGTGGAAGAAGAACAAAAACCAGTCAAAAAAATAATAAAAAGGGGCTGGAGTGCTGGCTCAGTGGGTGGAACACTTGCCTGACATGCGAGAGGACCCAGGCTCAAACTGTAGCACTACACAGAACTAAGTGTTGGGAAACAAAGGCCAGATGAAAAAATAAACTGATTCCGTCTTTCTCTCACTCTCAAAAAAAAAAAAAAATTCTTTAAAAAAAAATGAAAAGCACAATAATGTCCATAGCAAGGTTAGTCAAACAGAAGGAACATTTGTGAACTTAAAAGATAGATTGTTTGAAAAACTATAGAAGACAGAAAAATTAACAGCTTGTAGGATTATTGGGACAGTCTCAAAAGAAATTTCAAGTTATAAGAATTCAAAAAGAAGAGAGATAAAGTAACAGAAACCTTGTTTAAAGAAATAATGTGGAAGACTTTCCAAACCTAAGATAAAAAAAAATACAGATCTCCAATCAGATTCAGTCCCAAAGAGAAAATACCAAGACGTTATAATTAAACTATTAAAAATCAAAGACAAGGAGGAGCCTGTAAAACGGAAACAAAGCATACATAGAAGAGTACCAGTAAGGCTAGAAGCAGATTTCTCAACATGTAATTCAAAGACCAAACACACACACACAACAAAAAACCCAACCAAACAAAAAATTCCAAGAATATTATACCTGACAAAGCTGTCCTTCAGAAATGAAGTATAAGGGGGCTAGAGCTGTTGCTCAGTGGTTGGAGCACTTGCCTGGCATGCGTGAGGACCTGGGTTTAAACCCCAGTACCACATACACAACTAAGTGATAGAGAAACGAAACCAGATGAAAAAATAAAATTGATTCTTTCTCTCTCTCTCACACACACACACACACTCTCTCTCTCTCAAAAAGGGACTTTCCTAGACAAATAAAAATCAAGTTCATTAAAATATAAATTCTCAACAATTTCAAAAAAATTGAAGAAATACTTCCAAATTAGGCTAGCATTATCCTAATATCAAAGCCAGACAAAGATACTATAAGGAAACTACAGGCACATATCCATGAAAAGCACAGATGCAAAAATCATCAAAAGACTAAGAGCAAACCGAAGTCAACAGCACGTCAACAGGATCACTCTTCATATTGAGGCAGGATTTCTCTCTGGGACGCCAGAATGGTTCAGTATACTCAAGTGTACAAAAGTGATACACTACGTTAACAAAAAGGACACAAAGGCCATAACATCACCTCAGTAGAGGTTAAAAAAACTGAGCAAAATTCAGTATTTTCTCATTTACCTCAACATAATTCAGGGCATATGTGAAAGTCCCACAGCTGACATCACACTCAATGGAGAAAAGTTTCAACTTTTCCTCTCAGAATAGGAATGAGACAAAGGTTATCAACTCTTTACCACTTGTACTCAACAAAGCACTGAAGTCTTAGCAAGAGCAATAGGCAAGAGAAACAAAGGCACCCAAATTATAAAGTCAAACTGTTTGCAGACAACATGATGTTTATGTGGAAAACCTTAAAGGCTCCATTCCAAAAAAAAAAAAAAAAATCTTAGAATAAACAAGTTCAGTAAAGTTGCAGGATACAAAAATCACCATAAAAATAACATTTCTACACACTAAAATTGATCTAAAAAGAAGTGAAGAAAACAATTCCATTTATAATGGGTACAAAATAGTGCTTAGGAATAAATTTAAACCAAGAAGGTGAAACATTTATTCACTGAAAACACTGATGAAAGATTGAAGATGATATTAAAAAGAGAAAAGATAACCTATGTTCATTATGTAGAATATTAAAATGTCCACATTACCCAAAGTGGTCCCTACAAAATTTTCAATGTTTTTCACAGAAATGAAAACAATCCTGAAATTTATATAGAATCAGGAAAAACTCCAAATAGCCAGTCACCTTGAACAAAAAGAACAAAGTTGGAGGCACTACCTTGTCTGACTTCAAAATACACAACAAAGCAACAGCAATCAAAATGACATGGTACTGGCATACAAACAGACCAATGGAAAAGAATACACACCCCAGAAATGAAGCCACACATGAACGGTCAATTGATTCTTGACAAAGGAGACAGGAACACATGATGGAGAATGAAATGTCTTCAATAAATGGTGTTGGGAAAACTGGATATCCACAAAGGGGGGGGGAATTAAACCCTTATTTCACACCACATAAAGAAGTCAAACTCAAGATGGATTAAAGACTGGCACTGTAAAGGTAGTAAATGAAAAGAGGGGAAAATTCCATGATACTGGATATGACCCCAAAGCAAAGGCAAAAAAAATGAAAACACAAACAAGACAGCATCAAAATTAAAAAGTTTCTGCAGCCAGAGAAACAGGCAAAGACCTATAGAACATGAGGAAGTATCTGCAAACCATACATTTGATAAGTGCTTAAAATCCAGACTACATAAAGAACTCAATAACAAAAACATCAAGTACTCAAAAACAGGGAAAGGACCTGAATAAACATTTCTCAAAAGAAGTCCATAAATGGCCAATGTGTAAAAGAAAAAATGCTTAATGATATTATCAGGGAACTGTCAATTAAAAATATATCATTTCAAACCTGTTACAATAGCCATTATCAAAAAGATGAAAGGAAGTGTTGGGTGGGGATTTGGAGAAAAGGGAACACTGCACACTACTGATGGGAATATAACAAATTAGTACATCCGTTATGGAAAACTGGAGACCTCAAAAAACAAAGTATAATACCATATGATCCAGCAATCCCATTTCTGGATATATATCCAAAGAAAGTGAAATCAGTGTGTGTACTGCAGCATTATTCACATTAGCCACAATATAGAATCAGCTTAAGTACCCATCAATGAATGGCTTAATGGATAAAGAAAATGAGATGCACACACACACACAATGGAATATTATTCAGTCTTAAAGAATGAAATACTATAATTTGCAACAACATGGATGAACCCAGAGGACATTATGTTAAGTGAAATAAGTCAGTACAGAAAGATAAGTATCACATGATCTTATATGTGGAGTCTAATGTTAAATTCATAGAAGTAGAGAACAGAAAGGGAATTAACAAGGGCAGTATTGTACAGATGTCAAAGGATACAAAATTTCATTTAGGAGAAATAAGTTCAAGAGATCCGTTGTACAACATGGTGATTACAGTTAATATATTATTTTCTTGGAAATCACTAAATATTCTCACTACAAAAAGTAATACATGTTAATTAGCTCTACTCTTTCTACAATATTTATATATTTTAAAACATCATGTTGTACATCGTAAACATACAATTTTTACTTGTCAATTAAAAATTTTTAACACACAAAGCAAAAAACAAAAACAAAAATAAAAAAACCAACCCAACCATAAAACATTCCATTTTAATCCACAAGAGAAGCACTGGCTGAGGTTGGAGCCAAGGCTCAGATCTTTAGCTCTCTGGTTCTGAGATAGAGAACCCCCAAGGGCACAAGAGATAGATCCACAGCATGAAAGCCTAAGAGGCAGCAGGTTGGCTTCCAGAGGAGGAGAGGGGGAGACTAAGATAAGAGACAGACAAGCTGGAAGGGAATTAAAGGGATTTATACATGATCCACACACTGGTATGATCTGGAAGTCCCATATATTCCAGATGTCAATTCTTAGACATTCAGAAAAATCTCTAGGTTTGGATGTTCAAAATCAGCTTTGAAATCTTGGCATTTCTATTAACCAGACTTGTGACTTGTTATTTAGCCTCCCTGCTATGTACAGTGGAACTAGTAATATTCTTCTTATCTTGTAGTACTGATAACCTTATCTTAAAATTTAATTCATTATAAGGTTAACTATAAGGTGCCTTGTTATGGACTGAATGTTTGTGTCTTCCCAAAATTCACGTTGAAGCCCTAACCCTCATGGTAACATGGAAATAGCAACTCTTAAGACAATAATCTAGCCTTTACTAATTAAGATAAAATGAGCTCATAAGGATTGGACCATTATCCTATATAATTAATATTCTTATAAGACACGAGAAAATCACTTCTCTCTCCCTCTCCTACTTCTGGTTCACACATCAAGGAAAAGTCGCCTATAAGCCAGGTCAAGTGAGTGCTTACCACAAACCAAAGGAGCTAGAACTTTGTCCCTGGACTTCCAGGTTTCAGAACTATAAGAATATCAACTTGTGTTGATTAAGTGACTCAGTCTGTGGTATTTTGTTATGGCAGCCCAAGCAGAGTAAGGCATGCCCTGAAATGGGATTTAGTGATGAAAATGAGCAAATAAACTTCAGGAGACTGAAAAGCTGATTTGCCCACCATTCTTAACATCTGTGCTACTGCTACCAGGTGCCAGGCTACTCTTCCTTTATCTGCTGCTCCCAAACAGGGCAGGCAATGCACTAGTTCCTCAATATTTCCACTATCTGCACAGTCCAGATGTATGTATACAAGCAGGAGAATATGTAGGTCAATCAGACATCACGATGAAAGTGCTTTAAATATTGCAAAACTGATCAAAGTCAACAAATTCTCCATGAAAATATATTTAATCTTATTCAAATTAGAAATATTCTGAGTCTCTTTCCCAAACCATTTCCAAACAAAGATTTCCTCTTGACAGATAAAATATTTTCTGAGGAAAATTTCTGAAGATAGTCCAAGGAAATGTTTTCCAGATACATGAAAAAGTACATCGGAAAATTCAATGTTTGAACTGTCTACGAGGTGTCTGGATAATTCACTCTGAAGGGGTACCACATGTTACCTACCTGTGTCAGTTAACACTGGATAACATGCAAAACGGAACAGGGCCCACAGGGAAGGGTTTCACTGAGCAGAGGGAAACAGAAGAGTAGTAAGAAAGGTAAGAGGGAATAGAGAGGGTAGGAGACACCTTCTGAGAAGACTTGCTAGTGTTCAGCCAAAAATTAACAGGTAAGAGTGAAAAATCAGTGTCACTGATTTAAAGACAGACTAGTTCTCTTTCTGCACTACTGACCTTCCCATGATTACAGCTTTCAAATCCCAGAAAAAGATAAAAAGGTTAACAATAACAGAGAACATAGAAACTTCTGGCTTTGCGCCTCCAGGAATGGCACCCAAAATGCAGTGCTCACTCGCTGTCTACAAGGAAGCACCCCTGTGTGAAGGCAGAGGAGGCTTCATCACCAGGGCCCCAGCTGGCTAGGGTTCCCCAGGGTGGGGCACCAAGTGCAGGACTCCCAAGAAACAAGGGCCTACTTGGCCATCTTGCGGATCATGTAGTTGAGGATGCCTCCATTGTGGAAGTAAGCAAGCTCCACATCAGTGTCGAACCTCATGACAACCTGGAAGGTCTTTCCGGTATTCAGCTGCAACGGCAAAGAAACAGAAGAATCATTGAGGAAAGGGACGAGACTCTTGTCTCAGGGCTTCTGCCCATCCTTCCCTTAGCCTCCCACTCATGGTGTGGTTCACATACAAACAGGTGGTCACTGCTTCCATCCCAGACTGAATCAGAATCTGCATTTTTTGACAAGACCACCAGGGGATTTCTCTGCCCTCTCAAGTGTGAGAAGCACTGCCGAGTATAAATGATGGAGGTGAGAGGCACTGAGAACTAGGACAGCTTCTTAGGGCTGCAAGCCACTAGTGACTCTGGGATGGTATTTTCTAAGTGCTCTTTGGGGGCTCCCTGTGGACAGAGGTGTCTCGTCAACAGAGGTTTCACTGAGGTAGCTCCTCTAGTCACAGACCCAGCTGTTCACCCTGAGACAGAGACCTCAGAAGCTCCCTCTATCAGGGTGCTAAGTATCCCTGGCACCTTGGTGCTGGCACTTTACCCTTACTGTACCCTAGATATCTGCCATTATCACCTTGGGCTAATTAAAACCTGGGGCCTAGGAAGAGGCTTGGAGAGGGGCTGAATGTGTGCTAATCATATTTTCATAATGAAAATTATTTTTTAGGTAATGTTAAAATGTCTATATTTCAACTTTCATCACTATTCTGAGTTCAGTGAGACAGAAATAGGAGACAATGGGGTTGGCTGGGGATGAGAGGTAGGATTGGAACTGATGATCATTCTATAAACAGAAACAATAAATCAGCAGGCATTATCCTTGCTATGTTATGAAGCAGGTGGAGAAGGTGCCAGCAGGGCTCAGAGTCTAACGCAGTCCTACTGAGTGATTTCAATTTTTTTCCCCTTCATTAATTTCCATCTAACAAGACTGATTCAAAGGACTTTTCATAGCACGTCCTGGAGTAAAGAAGTCCAGCTTACCTTGACCTGAACCTTCATCTGTGGTCTGAGGTTCTCCGGAATGATGATAGTGTATCGCTCCTGCCCTGTGAGTCCCAGGGTGTCTGCATTCTCACCAGGTAGATACTCAAGAGGGATCACCCCCATTCCAACCAAGTTACTGCGGTGAATGCGCTCATAACTCTCGGCCAGAACAGCTTTGATTCCCTGACGAACAAAGAGAGTAACTTGGACACAGTCTCAATTTTTTCCTTAAATTCACAGAAACTTAAGTCAAGAATGTTCTTACAGCTAAATTCTCTCTAAATATCTGTTATAATTCACTTTAAATATCATCTTCTAACATTCATTAGAAATAATACAGCAGTAAGGCTTACCAGATTATCTACAGTGAAAGCACTGACATGAATTCTCACATTCCACCCTCCGCCAACCTTGGGACACAGCAGATGCTACTACTCTTCCCCTTTACCCAAGTATTCAGTGGTGGGATCTGATATTGGAACCCATGTGTTTTGACAATCCACTTAGGCACTTTGAAATCCAAAATCCCTTAGCAAACTTCCATTGTATCCACAAAGAAAATTTGTTCCCCTGAATTTTTCTATTATTGCAGGTATATTAGCAAACTCAGAAGGTTTAATCAAAAAAGCAACTTTTAGAAACATTTACAAAGTAAATGATTACTGCTTTTATACTTTGTTTCAAGGATGAAACTCCCATAAGTATGGTCTTGACATTCAGTTTCAGAGGACATTTTATTGGTAAAGTATGATTGACAATGTACAGCAGCAGTCAATGAGGCAGGGTACATGACTAACTAGAATTTTCCATTAATTATGGATAGTTGATGTCAATTATAAATGAGATACTCTAAAGGTCTCTTGATATCTAGGGCACACCTTTGAGATACCCTACATCATGCTCACTCAGGGAGCTTGTTAAAAATCTGGATTCTTGGACACTACTCAAGGTCTACTGCATCAGAATCTCTTGCCTATGGTAGGAGGGGTCAGTGATTTTTATGTTTGAGAATCACAGCCATTGAGCAGTAAGTAGCTTTCAAACTCTGCTGCATATCAGAATCTCCAGGGGAGGCTTTTAAAATTCAGTGTCTCAGACTTTGCCCTTAACAATTAAAGTGGAATCTCTGGGGATAAGATCTAAGATCAGGTGTTAAAAAAAAAAAATCACATGTGTCTCCAAAATTGAGAATCATTGCCATGGAGGAAGGCAAGATTCTTTGGGACAGTAGGTATTTTGTAGTTTTCTGTATGCATTTGTTTCTTCTGGGGAGGTGGAAAGCCTTCTAAGCACAGGTGTTGTGTCTCTAGCGCTGGGTAAATGGCTGGGCTGTGGGCATAGAGATGGCAGCTGTCTGTCCCTCACTGGGTAGGCACAGTGCAGCACTGAGTGGCCCAGTCTAGACTTTTTTACTGTAGTGTGGATACTGATTTAATGTTTTCCGAGTACATTGATTTTCTTGAGCTATAAGTGATTTAAATTAAGATAAGCTAAACCCTACCTGAGGATTAAATCCAGCAGCAGTTTTCCCCCGATTTAGGAACATGCAAATACTCCAGAGGTAAAAGCTCTCTGCTTAGCTCATCCTATAGAGACACCTCAAACACACTGAACCCTAAAACAGCTGAAGGCTCTAGAGAGCTCCTATTTCTCACTGAGATGAGAACCACTTTCACAGGCAGCGAAAAGAAATAATGAAATGTACATGCTCCTAGTTTTTCCGAGACCTGGAGGCTTTTCTTGCCAAACCAACTTCAGAAATAGCCCAGGGTCCTTACATTTTCCTTTTGTAAACCTGACAGACAATAGACTAGCTCTGCCTTTTTCCTTACATTCACCTGTGACAGTGGCCTTAAATAGATTTTGGATCCCCCAGCTCTTAGAAAGCTATTAAAACTTCTCCCTACTAAAAAAGATATTCACATAAACACTTCTGGATATAATGTCAGAGACTTCATAGACCTCCTTCCATTGATCTGTAGATATCCCAAAAAGTTGTATGAATATCAGGGTATGAATGTCTGATTTAAAGGAACCAGTTAAATTTCATATTAGTACCCTTTACTAAGTAAAATAAATCTAGATCCACCAAAAGCAGGTGGTAAATAAATATTACATGCTTTCAGAGCTTGATCTTTTATGACATCTTGGAAAGTAAAGCAACAAAATTTATTCCTGGGTACCCTTCTAGCTTCCCTTCCAGTTTAGAGGGGCAGCTGCCTCCTGAAAGGTTTCTGTTTCAAACTCACCAGCAGGAAAGGGCCCTTTGCTGCCCAGTCTCGGGAGCTACCGGAGCCATACTCCTTGCCAGCCAAGACAATCAGGGGAAGGCCTGCTTGCTGGTACCGTTCAGCAGCATCAAACACGTCAAGCTGAAGGAGAGAAAAGGAAAGTTTTACAGAGGCAAAAGCGGCAAAGAGCATGGCCACAGACCCAGGAAGCTCTGGAGAGTCAGGGTCAGAGGGGTCAGAAGTCAGCCAGGTCGATGCAAAGCCAATGGAAAACTCAACAAAATGGCTGCATGGACTATACCCCCAATTAACCCAATCTATTTCTACAAAATTGAATTTTATATTCTCTTGACTAAAATGCCTACATATTGATCAGCTTTCCTAAGAAAAAAATCACATCCTAGGATATCAGGGGAAAAAAGAAAACCAAATGAGATTTTCCCCTGCCCCCCATTACTAACCTACATAAAAACTCAGAAAACAAAGAATACCATCTATGCCTTGGTTTTGACTCAACATTGGACTCAACCCTGGTGAGCTATGAAGGGGAGAAGACACAAGGTAACATGGTCTGAAATTATATAAAATGCTCATTTTTATTACATTCTACTTGCAGGTCGATGGTAGAGACAGTAGAAACATGGATAGAAGCATAAATTAATGAAGGTCAGGGAAAGATTAGTTGAGTTCATACATAAGAAACAAACAGATTTGTTCCTCACAGCAATCTGAAAATTCTGCTGAGACTTCACCAAGACATATGATATTACACTGGTGGATAAGTAATGAAACAATTATTTTTTCCAAGCTATTTAAGTCAGAAGATAAAATTCATTAAAATGGAATGTATTTCATTTAGAAGCTCAAGACAAGCATTGAAAACTCTGAATAGGATTTCCATAAATTAACATTTTGGTGGACTGGTGGGGCTACAGTTAATTTCACATGGCATTACCTAGATATGGGAGGATCCTGTATGTCTTCAGCTGAATGGAGCTCAGGAACACAGAGCCTCTTATGAAAGCACTAAATGCGGCCTTCTGCCCAGCCAGGATCCTTTCAGAGACCAGAAATAACCTACCTGCGGTTTTCAGAATCTATTTATTTTGCATATTAAGAAGTGGGAATGTCTGTTTTAAAAAGTGTTTTTAAAACTATGGCACAGCTGAGGACTCCATGGCAAAGCAGGTCCTGTACCCAATTTCAGAGAGACCGCAGGTCTGGAATTGGAGTGCTCCCTGAACTTTCCCTTTTCTTCTCAACAGGAGTACAGAAAAACATACTGTTTCTTCTGTGACTGTGCTGTCCATGGACTGTTTAAGCTGCCAGTTCTTGTTTCTCCATCTGTTATCTAACAGTTCCCTACTTTGATGAGGATTTATTTCTCTTCACTACCACCCCTCCCACCACATAATCTCACTATAGTTATGCCATTACATTTTGAAAAACAAGTATGCTGTATACATTATTATATCAATTCTGTTTGCAGCTGAGCCATATAATGTACTATGAATTCTTTCTGGCAATTTTAAAACATTTCTATGGGAATTAGCCATTTTCTTTATTTGGTATACTCACCTGTGTCTCTATCCCCACCATTAACTGATCCCTAAATACTCTGCCTAAAGCAAAACCATGTTTAAAGATTTTGTTGTTTGAATGTGATGCGTTCCCCCAAAACTCATGTGTGACAATGCAGGAAAGCTGAGGTGAAATATTGGGTCACAAAAGCCTTAATCCAATCAGTAAGTTGATCCTCTGCTAGGGATTAACTGGCAACTGAAGGCAGGTAGGGTGTGGCTGGAGAAGGTAGATCACTGGGGGCATACCTTTGGGGTATATGTTTTGAATCTAGTGTGAAATTTCTCTCTCTGCTTCCTGATGTGATGCCTTTAGCTGCTTCCTTCCAGCACACTCTTCTGCCATGATGTTCTGCCTCACCTTGAGCCCTTAAGAATGGAGCTGGCCTTCTACGGAACAAGACCTCTGAAACCATGAGCCCCCAGATAAACCTCTCCTCCTTTAATTGCTCTTATCCAGTCTTTTAGTCACAGCAGCAGAAAAGCTGACTAATACAAAAGGTATTCAAACACATCAGATAATCTATCATCTTAAATCTCTGTCATGGTGGGATAGCCCCTGGAGCCCTTGGTCTATTTAAAGTTGGACTGACTGCTCTAGATATGAGGTGTATTCCTGTGACAGAGGATGCTTCCTTCACCACCAGCCTGGGGATTCCCTTCAGCCCCTTTTAGCATATTCCCTCACTTTGGTGGCAAGCACACACCAGGGAGTTTCCGAGGGAAGGACAGGAGAGGTATTTCTTAAGCTTTTGAATTTCTGAATGTGCCACTGCCCATATTTCACCTAACTGGTAACCATCATTTCCTTAGTCTAAGTGTCCAGTGCTGTTGTGAGGAAACCTAGAGCACTCTGGATCCCCCATCACTGCATGTATGCTAGTTTTCCCTTTCCAGAAGTTTCTATATCTTTTCCTTATCTCTATTCTTAATTTCACAATGATGTGACTTGGAGTGGATCTTTGTAAATCATTTGGCTGGTTCATTCAGTGGACCTTTCAATCAGGGTTCTTTTAGTTGGGGAAAATGCTTTCTTGTGTTATTTCTTTGAGCATTTTCTTCTTTCCATGTAGTTTGTTTTCTTTTTAGCACCTTTGTTAGTCAGATGTTGGACCTCCTGAGTTTGGTTCTTAAATTTTCTTCCATCTTCTAATTTTCCCTTTGTCATTCTGATCTATATTCCAGGAGATTTTTCTAAATTAATCACCCTCACCTCTGATTTTTTTTTTTAAAGAGAGAGGGACAGTAAGAGAGATAAAGAAAGAGAGAAACAACTTTATTGAGTTTTTCACATGGCCTTCGTTGCTCCAACACTTAGTTGTGTACGTGGTGCTGGGGTTTGAACCTGGGTCCTTGTGCTTGCCAAGCAAGCGCTGAAACCGCTGAGCCACCGCTCCAGCCCACCTCTGAATTTTTTTGGTGACTATTTTGTTTTTAATTTAAGAAGCTCTTATCTTTTGATATCTTGGTTCAAATATCCACTCATCCCTGATTCTGTCTCCTTATTTAAAATGAGGCACTAAACATATACTAGAAGTTCTATGTCATGACAGAGCTTATAAAAAGTGAGGGTCACTCCAGCATAGTTTATTTCCCTCACCCCACCGCAATATCTGTAATTGCAAGTCTTTCCTCTTGGTCTTGTGGGTACTCCAACATTTAATATTTATGTTTTCCATGTAATAGTTTATGATCCCTGCCACTCACTGAAAAGGCATCTGCTGGGCTAGATCCTGGTGAGGACCCAATTATGCTGGAACAAAAAGTGAACTTGACAGAAATACAGTCAGTTATGAGTAAGCAAGCATGTGGGGTAGTCAAGGGCACTGACTTTAGAGCCAGAATCCTTGGATTTTAATCTATACAACCTTAGGAAGTTATTTGACTTCTCTATGCTCAAGTTCTCATTATGAGCACAGATAATTATGATGCCTGTCTTAAGGGTTGCTATAAGGGTTAAATAAGCCAGTATATGCAAAGGCTTATGTAATATAGCAAGCTGCAGAGTAATCTTAGCTAATATTGTTTAAGTAAGTTGTCAGGGTTATTTCTTAAGTAGGTTAAGCAGCTTCACAAGCATTCCCTGGGGAAGGAAGTGACACTGAGGACCTACAACCTGTCGCAGACCTACACGCTATGCCAGATTTTATATACCATTGCACTTCATTTTAAGCCTCATAGCCATATGAAGTAGGTATTATTTCTACATCATAGATAAGAAAAGTGAAACTCAGAGAAGGAATAACTAGCTAAAGGCTCCACTCAGGATGAGGTGTTGCAGGACTTAAGCCCAGCACTGTGTGGTTCAAGGTAGAGGTTTCCCCACTGTGCACGGCCAACATGTGCAACACAATCCCAGCTCTAAGTGGCTTCCCTGAAGACTCAGACAGGTCTCTGTATATCTTTTCCTAGTGAATACAGTGTATTAAATGCTAATAAAATCATACCATGCCCCTTCTTGAGATATATCTTCTAAATTGGAATTTTCCTTTTAAATACTTGTATGAAATTTCACTCAAAGGCTCAGCTCCCAAGAAACAAGACTTGGTTAAACCATGGTGCAGAATCTGTAAGCAAGAATCTCTACCAGTGATGAACTCCACACACATGGGCAACTGGCAATAGGAACTATGGGAAGTCAAGGGAGGACAGAGTTGGAAAGCTAAAACAAAACCTACAGGAAAGTCACTGTAAACAGCCAGCTTTCTCGAGAGCCCAGCAAACACTGGTTTCTGAAGGGAGCAGAAGAGACCATACTCACAGTTTCTCCAGAAGGAAGGTGGATAGTCTGTGGTGCCTGCTTGTTCAAAAATTTGTTTAAAAGGCGAATGTTGGCAAAGGTTCCCCGTGCCATGATGGCATCATTCCCCCGGCGGGAGCCATAGGAGTTGAATTCTCGTGGAGTAAGGCTAATAACGCAAGCAAGACAAGAGCTAGTTCAGTGAGGTGAGCCAACATTAAACTTAGCTTACACCAAAAGAAAATACCATAAACATACCATTTCTCTAAGTCTACTAAGAACTGTTCTCCAAGGGAGAAGCACTTTTGTTATAGCTTCAAGCAGGGGCAGAGGGACAAGTCAGGTAGAAGAAGTCAGAGATCAATATTCTCCTGGGGTCAACTTAGTGACTTATACATTTAGATAAAAAAGTCTGGAGGAATTCTAAAAAGATTGTTTACTCAGTAGTGTAGCTTACAAAGTTTCTTATAAAGTAAACAAGCTAAATTAAAACTAAAAAAAGGGAAATGATCAGGGTAGACCAGTCAGATGGAGCCAAGAATAGGGGACAACAAAATATGTTCCAAACTGACCAAAAAGGTATTCAAATATGTCCCTGAGTTATAAGGAACTCAATGCAAAAAGAAGTAACACACTGACAATACAATTTACAACTTTCATAAGATAAAAAACAAAGCAATGCTAAAGAGGCAGAACAGCTATTTCTGGTCCCAGAAACAGAAAAATCCCATGTGTGGGAACCAACAGAATGAAATTCTGCAAGGTCAAGAACAGTATCTCACAAGTAACACAGTGAACAGTTCACTGGCTTGTTTCTTAAAATATTAGGGGTTGAGTGTGAGTATTAACATGATTAATGGTTGCAGACTGAGTTTATGATGGGTGCTAGAAGTAGGCAAAGATGCCTAGGAATCCTTGAAATCCTATTTGAAATATTGTGGGTATGTGATTTTTTGGGGGGAAAGCATTAAATTTACTTTCTTTCAACTCACTAAAGAGTTCATGTGTCAAATGAGGTAAAGAATCACCACTGGAGAAAAAGCGAGTGGATTCAGTTTCTCAAATTTGCTCTTGGCTCCATCCCTGAAAAAATTAATTCTGGAGGTAGGTACAAGAACCAGTAATTCTTATTTCCCCTCATGACTCTCACAGTCAGATTTGGGAACCACTGACTTTACAGCTAATATCAGCATGTTAGATAAAAGTATAGTATATAATATTGATATACTACTTATGAATATCACTGTATGTCTAAAGGACTGATGAGTGAACTGCAAATTCCTGAAGCAGTTGTGTGCTTACAGAGAACCATCACTATAAGGATACAGCAAAAGCATTTCAGGTATATCACTGTGGGCCTCAAACATAAGCAGCCTCTACCACTAGCAGCCTCTACCACAGATGATAGCTGAGCCTAATGCACGCATACATTGCTTTAAAAAGGTTACTTTCCCATCTCCCTGCTGGGATTCCTGTGCTATGAACAAATAGTAAAAAGCAACTGCTTTTTGAGTTCCAGGTTTCAGTAAAAAACCAGTCTGAGCTTTTGCACCACCAAGGAAATAATCAAAAGAGTCAAGAGGTTTCCTACAGAAATGGAGAGAATCGTGGGCTATGATTCCTCTGACAGGGACCTCATATCCAGAATCTACAAAATCCTCAAAAACCTCAACTACAAAAACTCAAACAACCCAATTAATAAATGGGCCAAAGAGCTAAATAGAAACTTCTCAACAGAGGACATTGATCAAGCCAATGAATACATGAGAAAGTGCTCCAAATCACTAGTCATCAGAAATGCAAATGAAAACTACATTAAGATATCACCTCACGCCAGTCAGAATGGCAAAAAAGAAGAAAATAAACAATAATAGATGCTGGAGGGGCTGTGGAGAGATAGGCACACTAACACACTGTTGGTGGAGCTGCAGACTGGTACAGCCCTTCTGGAAAGCAGTGTGGAAAATCCTCAAAAAGCTAGGGATGAGCCCACCATATGATCCTGCTATTCCTCTCCTGAGTATCTTTCCAGGGGATTTAGAATCAGCACATTACAGCAACACAGCAATATCTATGTTCATAGCAGCTCAATTTACAATAGCTAAATTATGGAAACAACCCAAATGTCCCTCACTGGATGAAGGGATACAAAAACTGGTACATATATACCACGGAATTTTACACAGCAATTAGAAACAATGATATTGCATATTGCAGCTTTTGAAGATAAATGGATGGCTATGGAAGAAATTATGCTGAGTGAAATCAGCATAACCCAGAGAACCAAGGATCGACCATCTTCACCCATCTGTGGAGGCTGGAACTAGACCCTGGCCATTGAAAAAGGAGGTCTATTATCATGTTTTAAATCTGGATAAGGTGTAATGTTATACAACCTAATACATTTTTAGAGATGTTTTGGGAATGGGAGGGAAGGGATAGAGGTGGGTAATTGTGGGGGCACTCTTGGGGGTAAATCTAATCTTCAGAATCTATATACGTATTATATTATTTCATTAAAAGATTGTGTGATTGTTCAACAAATAAATTTCTGAATAAAAAACAAAACAACAACAACAAAAAAAACCCAGTCTGATTCCACAGAGACCTTATAAAGGGAAACAATGGCCCTCTTCAATTCATTTATTCCACTTTGGCCTTTAGTATTTTCCACCTCACTCATACTTACCCTCTGTTAGTTAAGTAGCGAGCAGCAGGGCTGTTTCTTGCAATATTTCCAGCTGGAGAGATGTGGTCAGTTGTTACTGAATCTCCCAAATTGAGCAGGACATAGGCATCCACTATAGATTTAGGGGGCTGAAGATCCAAAGTCTAGCAAAGAATAGAACAAGTTGGTGTTACCCAGGTTTTCTCAAAAAGTTACTATATGAGCCTCAAAAGTAGGGAACCATGAACCTGGACCAAATGACAGCTCTACATTAATACATGGAACATTTTAGTTTTCTGGGTTTTAGCAGAGATGATTAGAAAAAGTAAGGTGAATTTACTAAAAACAGTCATATCTCAACCTCAAAGAGAAGGTCAAGTGTTGGCATCTCTGGTCAAAGCAACAAGAAAGCAGCTGCCAATGACATTCATTTTCCTCCACAGAACTCAGCTGCTAAGGAAAACTGGAATCCTGATTTTGCCCCTTCCCACAGTGACCACTGGGAAGTGGGTTATAAGGGTTTTAAACATGGCAAGCTCTAAGGATATTCTTTTGTAGTAGTCCCTCAGACTTCACAGGGGCCCTTGTCCTGGTGGTAGCTGCTTACCAGGGTGCCTCTGCAGAGCCACACAGAACTCTAGGCAGAGAAACTGACATTACAGCCAAGTAGCCCAGCCTCCGAAAACATTCCCCAGCATTATCTGCCTAGATTGAGGGTTTTACAGGAAAGAAACCTTTTAAAGAACTTGTATTGTTAAAAAAATAAAAAAAGTCATACCAGATTTTCAAAGAATGGTGGAGATTTAATGTATGTAGATTTGGGATTCCAGAAATACAGCTTATCTGATGGGGCTCCTAAGGCATTCCAGTTTTCATTCACTGTCTTTAAAAAGGAAAAAAAAAAAAGATGGAAATCTAATTATAATCCATTCCAGGGAAAATTTAAATGTGAAACACAAAACATTCAAAAACCAGTTTTATTCTAAATAGTCACACAAAAGAGCTCCTTTATACTAAGATAATGTCATGTTAATTTAAAAATAAATAAGCTCTGAAACAGGTCTATAAAATGGTAGGAATGGTCCCACCTTCTGGGATTTACACTCTGAGATGACCTCCCACCCTGCCCAGTATGGGCTGATCCTATGACTTATTTTCAAAACTAGGTTATAAAGAGACCCTGCCTTCTGCCTCTCGTTTGCTCTGATGCGAGGCCAGTACCATGTTGTGAACTGTGAAAAGACCCATGCAAAATGTTTCAGGAGGTGCCCAGCTGACAACCAGTGAAGAGCTGAGCCTCAATCTCGCACTACATGAGTGAACCTAAGTGGTCTCCTCCAGAGACTGCAGTCCAGTGATATCTTGGTCTCTTGTGAAGGCACAGGTGCCTGATTCCTAACCCAGAGAAACTGAGATAATAAACTTTTTTGTTGTTTTGATTTACTAAGCGTTGGGGTACTTTGTTATACAGCAATACATAATGAATACATATAATTTAAGAAATAATTTATGAAATAACAATCCAGACTGTACCAAATGGGAAACTATAGACTCTGAATATAATAGGAAGTAGACTTCCAGTCACATGGACACTCGCTATCAAATGATGGTTGTGATGTTTTAAAACTGAATTACATTCTCTTCACAAATCCATTAACTTGGCCTTTGGAGAAACACATTTAACTAGATGGCTGCCAAGCTTCCTAAAATCCAACGAGCAGCTCGTGGAACGGTGTGATGCCTCAATATCATGCCAATTTCACCCCTCTCATTTCAAACCAGCAGGCCCAGTCAGAGACCTTGGGCAGTTGAACACAGAAAGTAGTGAAAGGAATAACATCCAATAATAACTGGGTGCCTGTGCCTTCACAGGCTCCAAAGAAAGAGAAATAAACAAGAGAAAATGACTGATTTGTAAAATGCACAGGAAGGTTTCTTATTTTAGCAGTTTGTTGCTAGTTCCTACGGAGGTTTTATTTCTTCCTTCCTCTCTTTTTTTTAAGCACCTAAATAAGGCATCCAGAGGTATGTTCAACCATTGATTACACCTCAGTGACATGGTGTAGTAACCGTCAGGGTCCTCACCACAGCTGACACACATGCCAGGGTATCTGAGAAAGGGCTGGAGCTGAATCTGAGGCCTTTCTTCTTGAAGCTGTGCATATCTGGGAAACCCTGGGGAGTGTAGGGTTCATAAAAATATGAATCATGGGAGAAAAATGAGAATCACTTCCTTATTGAAGAAAAAAAGGTTAATTTCAACAGTTTATACTCTCATTAACTTCCATGTCTGCAGATAGGACACGAGGAGAGGCTTTCTTTTCTATCCTTGGAGGGCAGCAAAGAACCTCACCTCTATTTTCTGATAGACCTCCTTAAACATCCCAGGGATGACATACTGTCGTTCCACCGCCTGGATCTCATCTCGAGTGGGCCAGATATCTTTCAGAAATACCTGCTGTCCCTTTGCATTTGTGCCTGAGGAAGACATGTTTATCAATGAGAAAAGCTTCATCTAAATACCTCATTTCCATTTTACATAGAGTCAGTCTCTTTCCTCTAATGGTTATGTTCATTCTGTAAAGTCTGAGTGAACACCGAATTAGTGAACCACAGCTTCTAGGAGAAAGCCACAATTTCATCAAACATCCATACACAACCTTGTTTTAGGTATCCTTCTGTTTAAAGATCTCTTATTTAATATACAGTCAGGCCTCCATATCTGTGGGTTGTGCATCTGCTGATTCAACCAACACTGGGAAAATACTCAAGAAAAAACTGTATCATGCCATATACATGTAGTTATTCTTCTTATCATTATCCCCTAAATAGTACAATATTTATGAAGCTATAAAGTATTTGCATTGTATTAGGCATTATAAGTAATCTAGAGATGATTTGTGTAGGTTATATGCAAATCTATACCAATTCATACAAGGCACTTGAGTACCTGCTGACTTTGGTATTCTGAGAGGTCCTGAAACCAATTCCCCATAGAAACGAGTGGTGGGTGTGTACTGTTAACTAACCTTGGGCTTAAAGTTGAACAGCACTATAACTCATGCCTCAGTGAAGCTGAACTAAACACAGGCACATCACAATCTTCTTGTGCTCTGAATATCAGACAGAACTTAAGCGCTATGCTCAAGGGCCAATTTAAAAAGCAAAATCACCACCAAAAAGCACAAAAATAAGGAAAAAAGTGGCAATAAGTAGACTGTGAAAAGGATTCTTTTTCACAGTATGAGAGCATGTATAAGGCGGCAGAGTGCAGTCTTACTGAAACTTAGAACTGAAGGTGTGTCCACGACTTAAAATTTTCACTACTGTGCATGTCTGTGAGTGGCATTAAAGCACCAGAGGTACTGACTGAAGGTTAAAACACATTTTAGTGGTAGGCAAAATTGCAAATAAAGAATCTACAAATAAAGAGGATCAACTGTACCTCTGAAGTTATGATTTCCTAAAAGTAAATCTAAGGCACATTGCTTGTGTATCATCTAGTTTTCTTGGAATGGATTGAGAGGCCCACAGAAAAGGAGACAAAGCATCAGCTCTGAATTTTGAGAAGTTGAAGTATATGGAGTGTGCTCCAACAAAGCACATATTAAAATGATGCCGATCATTAGGGCAATGTGAGAGGTGAAAGGGAGAAACTGTAGAAAGAAGCCAGAAGAGCAAATCTTTTGGCATTTGGCATTTATTTCCCTTTGCCACTCTTTGCCCCCGGTACTTCTGGATTCACTTCAGTTGTCTTACCTGTGTACTGGACAATGCTGAAAAGATTCTCCTCTTTGTTTTATCTCTAGAGGTTCTATGCTTCATTTTTAATTAATGAAAATAGCAACTTTATACCAGTAATATCTTTTAATGTACTAGAAAAAAATCACAGCCACACACACAAAATCTTACCCAATGGTTCTTTCTCAAAGTCAATCCTGATGGTCCCAGCAATTGCATATGCTATTACTAAGGGGGGAGATGCTAAATAGTTGGCCCGGGTGTTGGGGTGGACTCGACCCTCAAAATTCCTGTTCCCAGATAGCACACCAACAGCCACTAGGTCTCCCTGTGTAAGGCAAGAGGAAAAGTCAGGTCACAAAGAGGAAGAGACTGCCTAGATGTCTCAACACAGACCTCTTACAGCAGTTCACATCAAAAGGATATGGTCCTTTCACTTGGGCCTCTCCTGGGAGGAGAGTCATGGTCAGTGATTTCTGCTATGAGGAAACCCCAAGCAGGTCAGAGCAAAATGTCCTGGTTACTGCTGCCTGGGCCAAAGAACAGGCAGGAAAAGTTGACACCTGAGGGATCCATAGAGATTTACATAGACATAACAGTATTGGGGACAAAAATCAAGTCAATGCAACTGAAATTCATTTATGTGGAGACCTATTTGACTTTGAATCAATTTTCAACAAATCTGTAGTCAAAACCAGCATGTACTGAGTACATACTAGGTGCCAGGCACTGAACGGGTCAAGTATTTTATATCATCATCATTTTAATTCTCACAACTGTATAAAATAGAAACTTTTTTATCATTTCTAATTCTATGATTATGTCTTGAAATTAGCAGCACTTTTGTCACATGTCATGTGAAGAAAAAAACAAGAAGACACAACCAGAACCCCCACAATAACTCTGAATGCCTCAGGCTCCTCTGTAATTACCTGAGTGATGGCTTCTACCACGGGTTCAGGTAAGGGACCACTGTTGCCAATGCAGGTCATGCAGCCATAGCCTACCACATCAAACCTAGGTGTGAAAAGGGAGGCACAAGAAAGAAAATCACTTTCGGTGAGCCCTCTTGCAGGCAGCACTTCCTGGAGACCATGGTTCACAAGAAACATCAGTGCCTGGGTCAAGTTCAGGACAGTGCTGCTTTCTAAAGCTTTCCTTCTTACTTGAAACAAGGTCAAATGATTCATAATTTTTAAAAATGGAAATAAAATATGCTGTTTGATGTTTCCATTTACTATTATTGTATAATCCCAAGGATTTTTTAATTTTATGAAGTGTACAGAAAAAATATATGTCATCAAAACCAGGAATAATTAAGGACACTGGAGGAACTGTATTTGACAAATAAAAATTAATTTGCCTCAAAAAATTACAATGTTTTTAGCCATGGTAAATAAATATTTTCATGCCAAAAGGCAGACTCTCAGTTGCACAGCCACTGCTAGCCTGTGGCATACCGCAGTGCAAGTGAAGAAAAGGTAACCTACATCAGAGGGCAGGCTTGGTTCAGCCCCTGCTTTGCCCTCAGAGGTCACCCTTGTATGATGAACAACCAACACAACTGTATAGCTAGGCCCTATTCAATTGGAATGTCAAGGTTTAGATCTACCTACCGACTGACAAAAGGCTATCTACTGGACAGCATCAGATAAGCTCATAGCTGCCACATGGTGACACAGCAAAATAACGAGGAAAAGAGCAACAAAAGCAATGGAGTAAAACAAAACACTCCCTCACCCAAGCTGAGACAGGTAAGGCATGACTCCACTTTCTCGCAGGTAGTAGGTGACAACTCCACTTCCAGGAGACAGGCTGGTTTTGATGTAAGGCTTTACATTCAGGCCAGCATTCACAGCTTTCTTTGCTAATAATCCTGTGAAATGTAAGCACAGGCGTAGTGTGGGTGACTACCTGTCCCAGGTGCATGGACTTCGCGGAAAAGCCTGACTTTCCAGTCACACTTCCTGTCAGCCCAACAAGGCTTCCTTTGTGCTGGCATTCTGTGCCATTCCTGCAGTCTGTTGAAAAGCAAAATCTCACTGGCCTAAAGTTGTTTACATGCTTGTACTAAAATCACAGCTAGTCATGAAAACGAAGAAAGAGATGTGTTTGCTTTTATTTTTTTTTTATTTTTTATTTTTTTAAAGAGAGAGAGACAGTGAGAGATACAGAGAGAGAAACAACTTTATTTAATTTTTCACATGGCCTTAGTTGCTCCAACACTTAGTTGTGTACGTGGTGCTGGGGTTTGAACCCAGGTCCTCGTGCTTGCCAGGCAAGCACTGA
Organism: Aplodontia rufa; assembly: GCA_004027875.1. Classification (NCBI taxonomy): domain Eukaryota; kingdom Metazoa; phylum Chordata; class Mammalia; order Rodentia; family Aplodontiidae; genus Aplodontia; species Aplodontia rufa. The sequence goes on from PVKS010006492.1 coordinate 55,669, forward strand.
AACCGCTGAGTCACTGCTCCAGCCCGTGCTCTTGTATTTTAAACAAATAGATCCAAACCACTGAGTAATATGTTACAAAATGAGTTTTTAATTTTTGGAGGGAATGTGATCTTTCTAATTAAGTTTGTTGGATGAAAATCATAATTGGAAGGACTCTGAATTGTATACTTGTTGATAAGGAATTCAGTGAGCCTAGAAATAAAAATTCAGACCACAGGTATTTCTCAAGAGGAAGATCAAGAGCCCTTTGGACTTTGAGCAAATATAGGAACTGTTACCGGAACACTGGGTTCTCTCACTTAGTATCACAAAAGTAGGAAAGAAGTGAGGAGTGGAGGTGAGGGTGTAAAAGACAACGAGCTACAGATAAGTTGGTGATATGTCTTAAGAAAAAGTAGTTTGCTCCAGAAAAGGAAAGCTAAAGTGACAAAAGATGAACTCTTCAACAAAGCCTTTCCTTACACCCATAAACAAATAACTATTGTCATTGGTCTGTGGATACAAGAGAAATTCTTGGGTACGATTAAACATTTAGAAACTAAAGAGATCTTATATGAGTGAAACGCTGAAAGTAAATATTAACTACTTAACCAGAATTGCATAGCAGGTCAGATGTACTGAGTTATCAACCAGGGCTGTGAGCCCTAATCCAGACGCACTTGCCAATGCACCCAGACAGTACTAAATTTTACTGGTCAGAGGTTTTCAGAGAACAAAGTCTATGGCATGACAATAGGTTATTTTTTTGCCCTTCTACAGTCTGACTGAGATTCTAGGCTTCAGTAAAAATTCAGACCCCTTTGCTTTCCTCTACTTATTATCTGGGTAATTCGAAAGAGAAAGTCTACTATCCATCTTTATTAAATACTTTGCTTTGGATGCTATTTGTTGTATAGATATTTCTAGGGCAATAAATATCTTCAGAAAGACAAAGTTCAGGGAATTATGTGTATGACGAGTTACAAACTTGGGTTATGTCTCAGGAGATTTCCATTAGCATGTCCACATGATCATGGGGATGGACGCGAATGCACTTACCTGCTCCTAACATCACAGATGGATTACTGGTGTTTGTGCAGCTAGTGATGGCAGCAATTACCACAGAACCATGAGCAAGGGTGAATTCACTATTATCGTAGATAAATGTCTTCTGGTCATTATGATGGTCTGTAGCAACTTGGAATCCTTTAAATCCTTGCTGTAAGAAGAAAAAAATACATATGTATTATATATAGGAAGAAAATATACATATGTACACATTCACACACAGGCATTTGTATGTATATATATACACACACACATATATTCTAATAAGTTCTTTGGAAGAAGGGATACTTAATTTTAAAGGTCAATTATTAACAAAACACAAATATCTCCACCAGTAAATTGAAATGCCACAGAAAAATTAAGCTTCCCTTCATTCTTTTTAAATCTTTACAAAATGCAGGCATAATTTTTGTATCTTACTCTGCATTTAAATCAGTAGTATTCATAATGAGAATGCTAGACAGGTGCAGTGGTGCCTGCCTGTAATCTCAATAGCTTGGGAGGCTGAGGCAAGATCACAAGTCTGAGGCCAGCTGGGACAACTTGGCAAGATCCTGTGCCAAAATGAAATTATAAAAAGGGTTGGGTGTGTAGCTCAGTAGTAAAGTGCTCCGGGGTTCAATCCCCAGTACTGCCAACAAACAAATAAATAAATAGTCACAAACTTAGTTCAAAATTAGTCTACATAGAGTTCCATAATGTTACTGTAGGATTTAAGGGATATGGACTGACCAAAGCTACTGATTCTAACCTTAGAGAAATTTAGAGAAAGGTATCATTTTGATTAGATCCAACTTACTATGATCAATAATAGATAATAAAACTGAACATCTGCTATAAAGCTGATATCCCATAGAAAAAATCATCACACATCTTATTCATTTGGGACTTTTCACTGAAAACCTGTGTACAAGAAGTTGCTAGGAACTTTGTGGGATACCAAAGTAACACAAATGCTGTGCATAGTACAGTAAGAGAAATCACACATGCAAACATAATACAAAAAATGTAAATTAAAGAACATGGAATCCCATCGAACGGTTTCAGACCAAGTCAAGGAAAAGATGACTTCTGGCTATGAGATGATGAGGTCACATTGTAGAGCAGCTGGCATCTGAACTGAGACTTTCAGAAGCATGAGAATAGGAAGAGATGAGGGGGAGGAAAGACAGGTGGGCAGGGAGTGTCATGAACAAAAGTAAAAAGCCTGCAGGCCTTGCTGAGTGGTGTAATGTGCTGAATCAAGTAAAAAGCAAATGTTTAAAAATGAGGGCTGTGGGCTGGAGTGGTTGCTCAGTGGTTATGGCACCGTGCATGGGTTCAAACCCCAGCACGTACACAACTAAGTGTCAGAGCAACGAAAGCCATGTGAGAAACTAAATAAAATTGATTCTCTCTCTCTCTCACTGTCCTTCTCTCTTAAAAAAAAAAAAAATGAGGGCTGTGTTGTGTTTACAAATGGGCACATGCTCTAAGGAAGCAGTGTGGCACATGGCTAATGGGGGACTCATTAAGGATTTTAGGATGGAATAGAAACATCCTCAGCATTGAGCTTTAGTAAGATTTATCACCAAGTGGGGTGGAAGCAGGACACAGGGAAGTGTTGGGAGACCCCCTACCTTGGCTCCCAGGCAGCTCTCAAAGTCCTTTTTCATGTCAGACACAGCAACTTTGTCCTGAGGCCTCTTGGGTCCACTGCAGCAAGGTACTACTGTTTTCAAATCTAATTCCACAACCTGTTCACCCAACCAAAAAGGAATTAGAGCATTCATATTATAGCCACAAAGAAGAAACACAAGCCATGACAGAAAATTTAAAACATTACAACAATAAAAACAAGCAAAACTACCACATTCCAAAACAAAGAAAGTGGAAACATTTGGTGGAAGGTGCTCTCCTACCTGGGCAAAGTCTGGGTCTTGAGAGGAGTCGCTGAAATCTCGAAACATTCCTACAGCCTGAAGATACTTTTTAATGTACTTGACTTTGTTTTCATCCCGACCTACATGGCATCAGGAATACCAAGAAGCACGTGTTAATAATTCCTGGTTAAATGCTATAGTACTTCCACCAGTGTGATATGAGCAACATTCATTTAATGTACACTCACCTCTGCTGATGTTTCAGCTTCCAGGCTCACAGTCTGACCCTCTGGCTGATGCTGTTTTTGCCATTAACTATTCCTACCAAAATGACTATGTTCTGAAAGGATACTGGTTCTACCCACAGATATGCCTTCTCGTTTTGGTTACAACCCTTCATTAGAACAAACTTAAGCTAGAGCTAATTGTCAAAGTACACCTATACGTCTATCTTCGACTGGCCACGGAGACTCTTGGCATGTCATGTTACTATTGTTAAAATAATTATCCAACCCACCCCAACCCCACATCTCCCGATATTAAGCACTTTCTTTTTCCATGTGATAGGGCTCCTTGGCACCCAAACCATGCAGCCAGCCTACTGGTCCCTGCTAAGAAGAGGCAGCAGAGCAGTGGCACGATGGGGTAGTGGGGCAGTAGAGCTGCAGAGTGACAGAGGGGTGGAGCCACGGAGTGGTGGCCTGAGTGTACTGAAATGTAGAAAGCAAGCACAGCCCATGGCTGCATGGAGCTTGCCATGCAGGTGCAGTGGGCCTGCAGCACGGTGAGCCCGGACCCAGGCAAATCAAGAAGTGCCAACGTTAGGTGGCCAGGCCTAACATTTACTACCAAATGGAAACAAGACAAACCTGAATGGAAATTGGGACTTGAGATCTAACCAATAGCATTAATGGATTTCCAAACCCTAATTAGCATAACTTTGAACCAACAGCATTGACACTTTCTCAAATCCTGATTTGCATAAGTTTGGACCAATAACAGTGACCCAAGTGCTATATACACCCCTAGCTGAGCACACTCAGGCAGAGAAAGCGTGCTATCCAGGCATGCTACAAGCGTTCTGTTCCTGTAATAAATCATTTTTCCATTCACTCATCCTGGACTGTGGATCTCATTCTTTGAATTCACAAGGCAAGAACTCAGAAATAAGAAGGTATTGATGTTGAGCTGCTGGAGTCTGTGGATCTGCAGAGGTCAGCACCTCAGGTAGATCCTGTCTGCCAGAAGAAGCAGAGGAAGCTGCTGAGGTATGCTGCAACACTGGAGGGCACTGCCCCCCATTAAGAGCTGCAACACTTTGGGGCTACAGAGGCCTGCACCTCAGGCAGATCCCGCCAGCTGCAGAGGCCTGAACTTCATGTAACCCCCACTTGCCAGCAGAAGCAGAGGAAACTCCAGTGGAAAAGGGCAGTCAAATTTTACCCCAAAACTTCTGTTTCACTGGCACTGTGTGCTAAACATTCTAAATGCATTACTTCATACTCTAATCCTTTATCCTGACCTTATACAACACACACTATTCCATTTAAAGATGAGGAAATGGTCGCTCAAGAAGATTAGGTAACTTTCCCATGGAACAGTTAGTAAATGGCTTTGAACATGAGTTTGCTTCCAAAGTCCAAAGTCTTAACTCCCAGTGCTATCACTAGGAATATGACCCTGATCCTTCTGCTCTTTAATTCTTGTTTAGATCCTGGTATAGGAGATACTACTACTCATGAAGTATGTCCAATTAACATGCCATCCACCCATCTCTCTGATAGTTACATGAGACTGAAAGCCTGACCCAACCATAGATCAGTGTTTGTTTGTCCATATTAATTGAATTGTAAAGATCATCAGCCTTTGGCATGAATCTCGTAAAAGATGGCTGTATGAGCTTCATTAACATATTTATCATGAACAACTGGGAACCTCACTGTTTATTACATCTTCTTATGAATATGAGCAAGAGAGATTGCTCAAGGTCTATGAGAGAGAGATAGAGACAGAGAGAGAGACTTCTGAAGCAGTAGGCTATTACAAATTTTGCACTGGGTCACTAAGAAGTTCAGAGGCACTGCCAGTACTGCAGAAATGAACCTAGCCTCCGAATAGACTTTGCAGCTTTTTCCCCTTTCCTAGTCACTGTCCCTTCCATTCTCTTCTTTAGGCCAATGCCCTCAACCATTTATTCTGTTTCTTTATTACTCTATCTTTATGGGAACAAACACTTTGAAGGAATGTGTTAATTCCAATGTGGTTGTATTTAATAAAAACACTTTTTAAAACAAACTTTTTCATCATAATCTTTACTACTGCAGAGGAATTTCCTCAGGCTACGGGAGAAGACTTGGGTTTATGAGGATTCTCCTTCCCATAGCTCATCCTCTCCCTTTCTCAGATATCTGTTCAAATTCAACTTCATCAGCTCTTTGCTGATTTTCCTATATATAAAACGTGCTCTAGGAGGGCAGGGCCTTTATTTATCTTGTTCATTGCTGCATGTTGGGGATCTAGACCTGATATTGATAATGAATAACAGAATGAAAATTCAACTTTTGGTACGAGGGTGAATCCAGGGGTGCTTTACCACTGAGCCACATCCTTAGTCTTTTTTTTTTTTTTGGCATTTTTTCATTTTGAGGGAGATGCTTGCTTAGTTGCTGAGGCTGGCACTGAATCTGTGATCCCACTGCACCTGGCTATTTAACATTTTAATACAAACTTGTGGAATTTTTTCAAAACAGTTTTCTCAAAGTTAGAAGTCAAATGTCTAAGCAAATTCATACTGAGTTAAAGATTCATTGATTAAAAAATACCTTCCTATGTAGTCTCTCATTTCAGTTTCTGGAGAACACAAGATAGACGCTGCAGAGTGAGGGCCCTGCATGGAACTAGGCAGCTGCAGGTTTGGATTCCATCTTTGCTTTTTATTAGCCTTGGGTAATAACATTTCTTTGATCATCAGTTTCCTTTCTTCTTGTTTAATTAACTAATCTCCCCTATAGATAGTAAAGAGGATGACAGAAAATACACACCAAGTGCCTGGTATACAATAACTATGTTACTAGCAATTTGTTTAATGTCAAAATCTAGAAGCCAATATGAATATCCAGATTTCTAGAGTACCAGAGCTCTTCCGATGGGCAGTACCTCTGTCTTGTGCCTCCTTAAATCCCAACAAGCCATCTTGACCTCACAGAGTAAAAAACAGTGTAACTCTAAGCCAAAGGCATTGTGGAAGGCAGAAGCAGAAGGCAGGGTTCTCAGTGTTCTATGAAACTTTAATAAGGAGCTCTCTGTTTTCACAGTTCTTCACTTACCTGTTTGCAACAGATACTTGATACTAACTTCATCAACAGGGAAAAAGGCAGCTGTTGCTCCATACTCTGGACACATGTTTGCGATTGTAGCTCGGTCAGCAATGGACAACTGGGCTACTCCTGGCCCAAAGAACTCGACAAATTTGCCCACAACCCCAACCTGGCGGAGGTGCTAGAAAGCAGAAACAACACAAATGTTTGAGACTTGATAGCCTACATTTAAAATGCAGAACTACTACTATGTAATTCTAATAACTCTTGCAATCCCTATATTACTTGTAAACACAAGTAATAAATTAGCCCAATGTGTTTTAGATTACTTTAAAAAGCAAAACCTAAAAAGCAATGCCACCTAAATGCAACATGACATCCTGGACTGGATCCTAGAAAATCAAAGGGACATTAGTCCCTGGAGAAGTCCACAGCTAAAAGTCAGTGTTAACTTCTTAGCTTTGGAAAATGTGCCACTGTTACATAAAATATTAACATGAAGAGAAGCTGGGTAAAACATAACAGGGGCTCTATTTTATCTTTCCACCAACTCTCCTGTAAATCTAAGATTATATTAAAATAATTATTGCCAAAAATACAAATATCATTAAGGAATTTGTTTTTCAAAATGAGAAGCACCCTCTAGACCACTAGAAGTGCCAAGTATTAAAAAATTAAAGTCTTCCAATCTATAAAAAAGCCTAAATTATTGCACAACCATACTAGTTGAATAAGCAAATGACCTTTCAAAGGTATAATGCATAAAATTCATGTTACAAGGTGAATGTAACAACAATAAAAATACAGTCTGAACCCATCTTTCCATAGAAGCCATCAGCCAGGTGCAAGGCTCTGGGACTGCTAGAGTTCTGCACAGAACGCAGATAATCACACGGAAAGGCTCTTTTAGTTTTATGGAATCTGCCAAATTTTGTGGGGAGGTCTTATATTACTCCATGTTTGAAAAACAGCCTTGAGATATTTGTAGCAAGTGATAAGCTATTGTGTTCAAATAAACCCAATTCCAAATTCCACAAAAATAAAAAGAAACCTTTTTTTCCTTTTTATGATGTGGTGTCTATACAAAAGACCCAAGCCTCCAAACTACCCAATCAGATAAAGAACTTTGTGATAATAAATAAGCATCACTTCTCTCAAGTTTTCCAAAATGAAACTGTCTTCTTTTTGCAATGCAACCAAAACAAACACCAAAAAAGATGGTTTCTTACAAAAGCTGAAGAAAAAACACCCTAATATTTTCCAACTTGGAGAATAATCTGTTATAATGATGAACTTATAATACAGACATGTAAATTTAAAAATTTAAAATGATATTCATGGAACTAATTTGCTATGTACACATAAGGAAAAATCATGTGGGAAAAATGTAGCCAAAGTATAAAGACATGCATGGGAATGATTCTCACAACTGCAGTCTAGTGATTATTTATTTCTAAGAATGGGAACAGGGGCTTTAGCAATAAACTCTATATATTCTTTATAAGTAATGAAGCAAATATGGCAAAATATTAGCATCTGTTAAATATAAGAGGTGGGCACATGGATATCATTTTAATTTCTGCATATTTTAACTATGTCACCTTTTTTTAGAGAGAGAGAGAGAAAATCAACTTTAGTTTTTTATCTGGCCTTCGTTTCTCCAACACTTAGCTATGTATGTGGTACTTGGGTTTGAACCCTGGTCCTCATGCATGTCAGGCAAGAAGCGCTCCAACTGCTGAGCCACTGCTCCAGCCCCTGTCACAATTTTTAAAATTAAGCAAAAGATCCAGCCAGCTAAAGAAGAGTAAAATGCACACAATCATCTAAACTACAGAATTCTCCATTATCTCATCTCTCTTTATCCATGTATTGTTTCCTAGCATTTAGAGAGAGATTCCACTATGAGGCTCTTCCCTGTTGGTCACTGACTTTCTGAGCACAGAAGGGACAGCATACTGTTACCTTGGTAATGGTGAGCACAATGTCCGTGGATGTGACCAGAGCCTGGGGCTTTCCCATCAACTTGTAGCCAATCACCTGGGGGAGTACCATGCTGATTGGCTGACCCAGCATGACAGCTTCTGCTTCGATACCACCCACACCTACAAAGAACAACATGGAAAGAACAATGCTTCCATTATTTCTCAGTGTATCCCTCAGCTATCACTTCAATAAACCCAGTTACAATGATTAACTGGTAGAGTTGTATTTTTATAAGCAGCTATTTTTTCTCTTTTTCACTATACAATCTTTAACAAGTGTTTCTCATAGTGTGCCCCCCCACCCCAAAGCCACACCCAATGTGGACAGGGATTAGGGGTGTCCATTTGTGTGTGTGTGTGTGGGGGGGGTTTACAAGAGATAAAACCCAGGGCTTCAATGCCAGGCTAGCCCTCTACCAAATGAGCTACACCTCACTCGTTTTTTTTTGAGATAGGGTCTTGCTAAGTTGCCCAGGCTGGACTTGAACTTGCCATCCTCCTGCATTAGCCTCCCAAGTAGCACTGATTACAGGCAAACATCACCATGCCTGGCAGGAGTCTCTATTTTTTGTTTTGTGATGCTGCAGATTGAAATCAAAGCCCTGCATATACTAGGCAAGCATTCTACCACTGAGCTACAGCCCTTTTATTTATCTTTTATTTTGAGACAGGACCTAAGTTCCTGAGGCTGGCCTCAAACTTGGAATCCTCCTCCTTTGGCTTCCCAAACCACTGGGATTATAGGTGTGCACTGTGTCTGGTAGGAGTCTTCACTTTTTTTTGTTGTTGTTGTTATTATTGTTGTTGTTTGTTTGGTACCAGGGATTGAACCCATGGACCCTTACCCATTAAACCACACCCCAGACCTTTTTTTTTTTTTTTTTTTTTTTTTTTTTTTTTTTTTTTTTTTTTTTTTTTTTTTTTTTTTTTTAATTTTGAGGCAGTGTTTAAGTTGCTTAGGGCCTTGCTAAATTGCTGAGGCTGGCTTTGAACTTGTGATTCTCTTGCCTCAGCCTTCGGAGCCACTGATATTACAGGTGTACACCACTATGCCCAACTGTGGAGTCTCTATTTTTAACAAACATCTCAATTTTTACTTATGCAAAATGTCCCTAACCTCTTATTACAGTTTATATTTCCAAACATAAATTGAGTGCCTATTAGGTACAAGGCACTTTCCTGGGCACTGGAAATACAGCAGTGAACAGACAAAAATAATTCTCTTACACTTATGATCATGCAAATCCATACCATTGAGATTTAATTGGAGCAAACTGAATTAAGGTACATGCTACAGAACAGCACATGTGGAAAAGGAATCAGGTAGAACACTTACCCCAACCAAGAACACCTAAACCATCAATCATGGTAGTGTGTGAATCTGTGCCCACGAGGCTATCTGGGTAATAATATCCATCCTGATCAAACACCACTCTTGCCAAGTACTCCAAATTCACCTGGTGGATGATTCCTGAACCAGGGGGAATAATCCTCATGTTGCGAAAAGCTTGAGAACCCCACTGGGATTAAATAACAGAAAGAATACCATGAATTCTGACATAATTCTGCTCACCCCAGTCTAGACACATCTCTCTTAAACCCCACAAATGGAAAAACCAAACAATGAAACCAAACTCTGCCCATACCTTTAAAAATTCAAATCGTTCTCTATTTCTTTCAAATTCCAGGTCCTGATTCTTCTGTAAACTGTCAGCCCTGTCAGAAAGAAAAATTAAATGTATAAATTTCAAGGCTTAAAATGTTACAGGTCAAATTTATTGGTGAATGAAGAAAATGGCAACTGCCATTTGTAGGCTTGCTGGGTGGCATTATAAATGTCACTCGTTTACTTACTATAAGCATGTATGCATTTATTTATTTATTTGTTTGTACCAGGGATTGAACCAAGGGGCACTTAACCACTGAGCCACATCCCCAGCCCTTTTTATTTTTTATTTTGAGATATGGCCTCACTAAATTTCTGGGGCTGGTCTCCAACTTGAGATCCTCCTGAATCAGTCTCCCAAGTTGCTGGGTTTACAGCTGTGTGCCACCACATCTGGCTATAAATTTCACTCTTTACAATCTGGAAAAGGAGAGGTAAACAGCAAAAATAAACATAGCAATTACTTGGTTCAAATGATTTGTATGACGCACTTAAGTTTGGTGGACAGAAAACATGAAACGAGTTCAATTTAAAACTAATCATGAAGTCTGACTCTCAGGGACAAGTTCAAGACAGTTCTGTGACAACAGCGAATTAGAAATTTAAGGAACCCTGTTTCTGTACCTGCTTCCCATCCATGACTACTTCTCTGGACTGGGCAATGTCTCTGGGTTCCTATTTCCCCTGTTTATGTTGGGGGATGGTACCAGGTGCTCTCAGGCACTTTCAGAATCACAGTCTCCTATTTCTTAGACAGCAGTTTATGAAGAAGATAGTACCACCCAAGAATATCTGTAAACCCCAGATTATATACTAAGTAAGGGTTACTCGAGGTCCTTCAGTACATCAGGAACAACACCAGTAATGCAAGGTATCAGCAAGATTGTCCAGAAATTTTATAATCAAACTGCATTGCTTTGAGTCAAGGTAGGATAAGTCATCTCACAACTTTCAAGTTCAGCACAAAGAGGGCACTCATATTTTATATATCACAGATTGAGAAGTACAGTAATTGTTAAAACCCAAGTCAGACTTCGGAAGTTAATTTAACTGTTAATATTTACTGATATTACCAAGAAATAGTCACTATACTCAAATGTTTTAGATTAATTTTCTTATTTAGTCTCCATAAAAATGCTCTGAGTTAAAAAAAAATACACATTTTTCAAATGAGAAAAAGGAGACATAGAAAGGTTAAGAAATATGCTGAATAAATGGTTCGAGTACAAACTGAAACCTACACAGTCTAACTCAGAGCTTATAGCCTTATTCCCATGCCACACTGCCTCCCTGCAGGAGCAGTTAAGACTAATATAATGAGGTGAGTGAGTGCGCCACATTAAGAGGAGGAGCAGGAGCTAAGGTGCAACATTATGTCCAGGCTCCCAGTGTTTTACAGGCATCTCATTTAGTCATCCTAACAATCCCTTGTGTTAGCCTTAATCTGTGGAAGCAGCAGCTGAGCACAGAGAGGCTAGATAACTTGTCCCAGGTCAGAGGACTGGCCCTGAAGTCTCTACCTTAACCACACTAAGTCACCCACTCCTTCCCTTCATTAACTAAGAATCTACTAAGAACCTCTGCCATGGCAGCCTGGTAACACAATGGTGAAAAGCTGATGTTCCTGCCCACCTAGAGTTCAGAACCTTAGAAAGAGAAGCACCTGGGCAACAGTAAGTGTGTGACCATCAATGCCTAATATGGCGAGCACAGGTGCCATGGGAGCTCTCAAAAAGGGCCAGAAACTCAGACTAGTTAGCAGGTCTAAACCCTTTCCAGAAGAAAATGACAGCAATGTAGTCTGAAGGATGTGGGGGAGTAAGCCAGCAAAAATATGGGTGGGCACTCCTTGGGACGAAAAGAACTAGTGCATGTATCATTTACTTTAGAGAAACATTTATTTACCAAACTGTTCTCTTGATGAATTTGCCAAGATAAGTGTCAGCTGCTCTAATGACATCAATTTCTGAGACTGCTTTAGAGCAAGGATCTACAAACTCTAGCCCGTTGGCCAAATGCAACCCAGTGCTTCTATATGCCTGACCCTCAAACATAAAATGATTAATACACTTTTAAAGGTTATGGGGAAGGAGGTAGATATGTGACAGAGACAACATATGGCCAGCAAAGCCCAAATATTTACTACTGGCCTGTGTAGAAAGTTTATTGATCTCTACCTGAAACAATGAACACCTGTGAATGTGTACATGTTAGAGAAATGCACACAGGCAAGAGAGACCCTGGCTGAAGCAGAGTAAGGCTGGATACTAGTGTAGACACCAGATTAGAGACCCTTTGGATGAAATGCAGCCACTCCTTAATGTACTTATCCCCTTCTTTTTACTAGCAAACTGAGGGATCCATCCCTCTAATTCCCACCTGTGTATCCAGGTCCAGACCTGAATTCACAGTGCATCTTGGGCATCTGCATCAGGAATACCACAGCGGCTACAAATTTAGCAAGTCAAACCATAATGCTTGGTCTTCTTTCCTAAATCTTCATCTTCTCCTTGTCTGTCCACATCTCATCTAGTGTTTACCTCTCTATCTCATCCCTATATCTATCCGGAAGTGTTTACTCCAGAAATAGCCTAGTTTCCTGTCAATCCATTCAATCTACCTTTTATATTTTTACAAGGATCAATTTTCTAATACACAGGTCATTCATCAGCTTATTTCTGTCAATGGCTTCCCATTTATCTGTCCTCTCCTATCCTACAGCACAACTCTCCACTTCAGCCACACAGAAGCCCTCATATTCTTCCTCACACCCACCATCCTCAAGCCTTGCACTCCATTCTCTGGGGGTAGAATGCATTTTCTGAATAATTTGTCCTTAGTCAACATGTTTCAGGATACAGATCAAGTGACACTCTTTTGGAGAACCATTCAACTCCCAGGCAAGATAATATGCCCCCTTCTCCCTGGTGACTACACTCACCCAGCTATGTTAAAGGTGTGTGTTCACCTATCCTTTCTCCTCTTAAATTAACCTGTTTCCTGAAAAAATACTGGCACATGGTACGCCCATTAAACTGATTTAAAACAAACAAACAAACATGAAGGCATCTCCAACCATTACTTCTACCAGTACAGGTGAGATTCTTATTCCTATGTGGCCTTGCCCCTGGTGCCGATCTCTTCTCCTGCTGCATTTTGAGCACTTCTGGACTCTAGTCATTATTCTTTGTCCTCTTCCCTGCAGCACCAGGGGGATGTCAGTTTCTCACTGTAGAAGTAGGGTTGGAAGTGGAACATTTTCCTTAGAAAATGTTGGGGAGATCTGTCTGATAGAAGCAACATACGTGCAGGATGAGCAGAGACCTGAACACTCAGGCTGTTCCACCATATGGTAGTTCCAGGCACAAAACCTATTTACTCATGAAAACGAAACAACTATTATGCTAAGCTAGGTGCAATTAGCCCAGTTCTAGTTACTACAATGAACAAACAGACCTGGAGTTCAGATTTTCATCACTAAAACTTTCCTAGATTAGCCCAATCTAGTGAGCCTTTAATAAGGTCCATGAATATGAATGATTTCAAAGACTAAATGGAAAATTTCTTCTTAGTTACATAATTTGAATTCACATTTGGACACAGTTCACTGTTCCTGAGAATTATATTGAACAACGGCTTTAGAAGTTCCCAGATAATATTTACACAGAAGATAATTTTCATGCTCATAAAATCTGGTCAGAAATTGTGAAATGCTTCCTGGAAATTTCCAAGGTAACTGTGTAGAACTGTACAATAATGTGTTAATTAGATCCTCAATTCCCAAAGATGATGTGAGGCCAAATAACATTATATAAACTAGACCAGAAATTATTAACTAAAAAATGTATCAGCCTCTCACCCTTTACTTGGTTTTACTAGCTCATTTCTAGAACAGAGATGGGAAGAGGCCCAAAGCACACAGTTCCACAAAAGTTGAGGTTTTGAAATGTCATACAATCTAAGGCATTTGTAGAGAGATGTATTGGGCAGGCAGGGGGCAGAGGGGTAGAGGGAAAAGGGTGGGTAATTGGGGGGGCTCTTGGGGTAAATTAATTTTCAGAATTTATATATATATTATATTATTTCATTAGAAGCTTGTTTGATTGTTCAACAAATAAATTTCTGAATAAAATTAAAAAAAGAAAAAAAAAGTTGAGGTTTATAACAGTTAATCCCCTAAAAAAAGAAGAAGGAAAGAGACCAGGAAGTTGAATTGCAAAACCAAAGCTCAAGAAACAACAAAACACCACCAATAAAAACATTTCTTACAAAAATGTTCTAAATACATATTTTTACTAGATTTGGACATCTGAATCAAAGTTCACACCTGGACTTTGCTGCTTTCATAATAAGGTTTTCAGTACTGCAGTGTAAATTTAAAAAAGTCCATAAAAAATTGAAACTAGGGCTACAGAACTCAAGATTTAAAGGAAAAAAAATCATCAGGTACTTCATAATGACCCAGATGTGATAATAACCATGAACAGTTTAAATGTTGAGTCAGAAGACTTCAGACATGAAATCAATTACAATTCTGTCTCCACTGGCACTTTCACTTTCCAGACCAGTGAAATGAGGGTAGACCCAGGAATATCAATGAAAGTCTCCAAGATGAAGGTGGCTATTATTTTATGAGTCTTTTTAAAAAGAGAGAGAGAGAGAGAGAGAGAGAGAAAGAGAGAAACAGAATAAAAAAAATTTTTTTAATTGAGTTTTTCACATGGCTTTCGTTGCTCTGACACTTAGTTGTATATGTGGGTGCTGGGGTTTGAATCTGTGTACTCGCACATGCCGGGCAAGTGCTATAATAGCAGAGCCACTGCTTCAGCCCATGGGTCCACTTTTGTAACTCTTTTCTTTATCCTGAATTTTTCTGGTTTGGATATTTGCAATATTAATGGAAGAATGATTGTTTTATAAATTTCCTTTGAGCCTGCATGGAACCCACTTAAATCTCTAAGATTTAAGATGATTTTGTTTCCCTTTGAGTGGCTTAGATCATATTCTTTTGAAAAAATTTTATTAAAGAGTTCAGTTGTTCTTCAATCATAAACGCATATAAAGTAACAATATGATATGCTTTTGTTCTTAAACCAGAATTACCCCTACATCACTCACCCACCAGTCTCTTGATTCATCTGTTTTGCCCCTACAAATGATATAAATGTTTAGATTATGAATTTTCCAGAATTAAATGACTATATAAGTACTATTTGGGTTCTTTGAGGGGGGGATACATTGTTGTCTCCCTACATCTCTACTTATCCTTATCTCTTCCCTCCTGCACCCCACCCCCATCTATGGTTTCCTTAGATTATGTGTTGCTGTGCCTTTGACAACCTTTCACCCAAGCCTGGGTTTTGCTCTAACCTCCACAAATGAGGGAAAACATTTGACCATTGAGTCTCTGAGTTTGGCTAATTTCACTCAGCATGACTTCTTCCACTGCCAGCCATTTACCTTCAAAGGTTGCAATTTCATTGTTTCTAATTGCTGAGTTTGAGTACAATTCTATTGTGTGCACGCATGCATGCATGCATGCGCGCACGCACACACACACCCCAGAGCTTTTGGATCCATTCATCCAGTGAGGGCATCTGGGTTGGTTCCATAATTTAGCTATTGTAAATTGAGCTGCTATAAACATAGATTTTTCCGTGTCACTGTAATGTGAAGCTTCTAACTCCTCTGGGAAAACAACTAGAAGAGGGATAGCTGCATTGAACGGTGGATCCATTCTTAATTTTTTGATGAGTCTCCACACTGCTTTCCAGAACAGCTATACCAATCTGCAGTTTCACCAACAGTGTTAATGTTCCTATCTCTCCGCAGCCCCTCTAGCATTTGTTACTGTGTGTATTCTTCATCTTTGCCAGTCTCACTGGAGTGAGGTGAAATCTTAATGTAGTTTTGATCTGCATTTCTCCAACCACTAGTGATTTAGAACATTTCTCACATATTCATTGGCTTACTTGATTTCCTCTATTGGGAAGTTTCTATTTAGCTCTCTGGCCCATTTACTGATTAGATTGTTTACAGTTTTGGTAATAAGTTTTTTGAATATTTTGCAAATTTTGTATATGAGTCCCATGTTGGAAGAATCACAGCCATGGTTATCTCCCATTCTGTAGGTTCTCTCTTAACACTTTTGACCAATTCCTTGGCTGAACAAAAAAAGCTTTTTAGTTTAATGGCATTCCACTCATTGATTTTTGATTTTAATTCTTTCACTTTGGGAGTCTTATTGAGACAGTCTTTGCCTAGTCCCACATGCTGGAGTGTTGGTCCTAATTTTTCCTCCAGCAGTTGTACGGTAACTGGTTTAATTCCTAGTTCTGTGATCCATTTTGATTTGATTTTAGTGCAAGGTGAGAGATAAGAATTTAATTTCAACTTCTTGCACATGGCTATCCAGTTTGTCCAGCACCATTTGTTGACTTGGCTGCCTTTCTTCCATGTTATATTTTGACTCCCTTTGTCAAACATCAGATGTTTAAAGCTTTGTGGGTTTGTCTCAGAGTCATCTACTCTAGTCCACTGGTCTTTATCCCTATTTTGATCCCAACATCACGCTGTTTTTGTTACTATAGCTCTATAGTTTTAGATCTGTTATTGTGAAACCACCTGTTTTGTATGTCTTGCTTAGTAATGCTTTGGCTATTCTGGGTACTTCTTGTTGAAATGAATTTGGAATTGCCTTTTCTGTATCTGTAAAGAATGAACTGGTATCTTGATGGGGACTGCGCTGAATCTGCATGGTGTTTTTGGAAGAACGGCCATTTTAATTATATTAATTCTGCCTCCTCAAAAGCAGGGAACATCTTTCCATCTTCTCAGGTAACCTTCAATTTCTTTCATCAATGTTTGATAATTTTTGTTGGAGAGGTCTTTTACTTCCCTTGTTAGATTAATTCTCTACTATTTTATTCTTTTTGAGTATACTGTGAATGGGACTGATTTCTTTTGCCACCCCATTATTGTTAGCATATAGAGAAGCTATTGATTTATGTGTGTTGATCTTGTAGCCTGACACTCAAGCAGTTTTCTGGTGGAGTTTTTTAGATATTTGTCATCAGCAAAAAAGGATAGTTTGACTTCCTCTCTTCCTATTGTCATTCCTTTGATTTCCTTTGCTTGCTTGATTGCTCCAGCTAGGGTCCCACGAACTATAATGAATAAAAGTAGTGAGAGCGGACCACCTTGTCTTGTTCCTGAGTTTAGTGGAAATGCTTTCAGCTTTTCTCCATTTAATATTATACTAGCTAAGGGTTTGTTATGGATGGACTTTATATAATTAAGACAAGTTCCTTTGATCCCTATCTTCTCTAGAGTTTTGAGCATTAATAGGTGCTGGATTTTATTGAAGGCCTTTTGTGCATTAATTGAGATAATCATATGGTTTTTATCCTCAATTCTATTTAAGTAATGAATCACATTCATTGATTTTTGTATGTTGAACCAGCCTTGCACACCTGGAATGAAGCCCACTTGATTGTGGTGAATTGTTTTCTTGATGTGTTTTTGAATGTGGGTTGCTAGAACCTTATTAAGAATTTCTGCACCGATGTTCATCAGGGATAATTGTCTGTAGTTTTCTTTTTTTGATGTGTCTTTGTTGGGATTTGGTATCAGAGTTATGGTTGCTTCATAAAAAATAGCAGAGTTCCCTCCTTTTCAATTTCTTGGAAGCTTAATAAAGAGAGGTGTTAGCTCCTCCTCATAGGTGTGGTGAAAATCAATCAGATCCTGGGCTTTTCTTCTTTGGAAGGTTTTTAATTGCTATTTGGATTTCAATTACTTCTATTGGGCTGTTTAGGATTTCAATATTGTCCTGCATTAATCTGGGGATACTGGATGTGTCTAGAAATTTGTCCATGTCTTCCAGATTATCTAATTCAGAGGAGTATAGTTTTTCAAAATGTGTTCCAATAAGCTGTTGCATCTCCATGATGGTCAGTGGTGATCGCTCCCTTTTTATTGGTGACTTTGTTGATTTGTTTCATTTCCTACCTTTTTAGTGGGATTGACTAGGGGTCTGTCAATTTTATTTTTATCAAAGAACCAGCTCTTTGTTTCATCAATTCTTCTTCTTCTTCTTCTTTTTTTTTTTTTTGTTCTCATTTTCATTAATTTCATCTCTGTTCTTGATTATTTACTATCTTCTGCTGGCTTTGGGATTTGATTATTCTTCCTTTTATAGAGATTTGAGGTGGAGCATAAGCTTATTTATTCAGGATCTCTCCTGATATTTAATGTAGGCACTCAGTACTATATATTTTGCCCTTAAGAATGTTTTTATGCTGTCCTAATATGTTGTTTTCATTCTCATTCTCTTCCAAGAATTTCTTCATTTCTACTCAGGTCTTCTTGGATCCGTTCATCATTCAATGGAGTATTATTTGAAGTCCATGAATGTGTGTGTTTTCTGTTATGATTTTTGCTGTTAATTGCTAGGGTCATGGCTTCATGGTCTGAAAGGATATACAGAATCATCTATTTTTTTATATTTGCTGCAATTTCCTTTGTGAACTAGAATATGGTCTATTTTGGAGAAGGATCCATGTGCTGCTGAGAAGATGAAATATTTTGCCAATTTGGAGTGGAAAATGATATAGATGTTGTTAAGTACATTTGATTTATGGAGATGTTTAGACTGGCTATCTCTCTAGTTTTCTGCTTTGGCAATCTGTCTGTTGGTGACAGAGGAGTATGAAAGTCTCCCAGTTATTGCATTGAGGTCCATAAGTGGTTTTATGTCATGGAGTAATTTTTCCACATACTTGGGAGCATTTGTGTTTGGAGAGTATATATCTAATATGGTGATAACTTCCTATTGTATTGTTCCCTTTACTCGGATATAGTGGCCTTCTTTATCTCTTCTTATTAGTTTATGTTTGGAATCTACTTTGTTGGAAATTAGTATTGCCAGTACCAGCTTTCTTTCTTGGGCTGTACATATGGTAGATTTTTTCCCCATTCTGTCACTGACAATCTGTGGATGTCATTGGCTGTAAGATAGGTTTCCTATAAGCAGCATACTGTTGGATTTTGTTTTTTGATCCAATCTGCTAATCTGTGACTTCTGACTGGTGCATTGAGAGTACTCAAATTCAGTATTAGGACAGTTATATGGTTGTGGGTCACAGTCATTGTGTTTTATTAGGAAGTTCTGTACTGTCTGGTTATCTCTTGATGGAGTGTACCTTTACTGAATTTCCTCTGTGGGTTTTGAGGACTGTTTGTTCTTCTATCTGGAGTTTATCTTCAAGGATTCTTTGTAATGCTGGTTTTCTCGTCATGAAGCTGCCAAGTTTGATCTTATCATGAGAAGTTCTTATTTCCCCATTGACTTTGAAGCTGAGTTTTGCTGAGTATATAGTATTCTTGGCTGCAGGTTGTGGTCATTCAGACATTGAAAGATCTCCTTACAGTATCTTCTTACTTCTAGAGTCTGAGCTGAAAAGTCAGAGGTGATCCTTAGTGGTTTGCCTCTGAAAGTGTTTAGCATTTCTCTCTTGCAACTTTTAATATTCTTTCATTTCCCTGCTGTACATTTTGAAGATCATGTGTCTCCTTGAACTTCTAATTTGATTAGGCCTACAGGGTGTCCTATTAGCTTCATGGATGAGCATATCTGACTCTACTTTAATATTGAAAAATTTTTCTTTAACTATTTCGTTGAGAATGTTCCTTATACCATTTGTTTGTGCATCAATGTCTTCCTGTATCCCAATTAGATTGTTTCTTCTAATTTCCTCCCATTTTAAGATTCTGCTCTTGCTCTGTGAGTTTTTTTTCTTTTTTGTCATCCACGCACTCAATCTTACTTGGGCTATCCTCGCTGTCAGTTCTTTCTTCAAGAGCTGAGGTTGTTTTCTATAGAAGTTAGTCTATTATTAAATTCTTCTATCTGTCCTCTGATGTGACTGATGGCAGATTTTAGGTCCATTACTTCCTTTTTCAGTATGTCCATTTCTTTGATAATAGAGTTTTTCATCTATTGAGTTTTCTTTTCTCACTGGTCTCTTCATTAAATCTTCTTTTAGTTCACTGTTCCTTTTAGTAATCAGATTGTTGACAATTTCTTCTAGATTTTCATCCTATTCCCTGTCCATGGGCTCCTTGGTAGGGGAGTTGTGGGTTTGAGGTGAACATCTTCTAGTTTGAAAAGCATCTTTGGATCTTTGAATTGGGGTTCCTTGTGTGGAAGCAAGACAAGTCTCTGGTACTTCTTCCTTACAGGTCAAAGGCTAGGGTCAGACACCACATCACTGATGCCATCTTCTTCCAGAATGCTGTTTCTGCTTGGAGTCTCATTTTGTTGCATCTTTTGCATCTAAGTTCTAGGACTGAGATTTGGAACCTGGTGGGGTTGCTGGGCAGCCCACTGCACTGTTGAAGCTAAGTGTCAGGGGTGCGTCACTGGGTCTTATGGTCCCAGAGGTGTGTGGTGAGCCAGAACAGACTAACCTGCATACCACGCTTGTACCTGTGATCCTTGATGGTGGGATGGGCCCAGTATATCTGGACCTGGCATGTGTCTGTTACGGCTGGGTGGTGTCCAGGTGTGGGGGCCTTGGGGGTGTCTGGTGCACCTATGGGGGCAGGGCCAGACTCCCGGTTATGCGTGGATGTGGAGTGGGGTCCATGTGTGGGCTTCTTCTCTCTCCTTAAATTGAAGTGGTTTTTTGGCCTGAGATCTCTATCTGGTTGTTCCTCTTTGGGTCTTTGCTGTTGGATTGGGAGTTTTGTCCCATTACTTGGGTTGGGGTATTGTCAGGAAAGTTGAGTTCAAAAGCCAAATCCCTAACTTGTGAACTGTTACTGTCCCTTAAGATATCCAGCTCATGATGAGCTAATGGGAGACCACCCATATGAACAACCAATGCTTAAAATAAATGATATTAAATTGGTTATTGAGTACCGACTATATCTACTACAATGTTAAATTCTACCTTTGAAATGGAAGAGTGTTAGCCATTAGCCATTCAGCAACAATAGAATTCAATCACTACATGTCAGGCTTCAAAGCATACAATAGTTATTGCATTTGGCATTCACAACAGTAATGGTTACACAGCATTAATAATGGGGGATTGAACTGTATAAACTAATTAGAACTAAGAGGTGATAGGCTTACAGATGCCTGAGAGAGAAGAGAATATAAGAGAAAGTTATACAGCAGGTTGTATTATTCGGGCATGAACAGAGAGAAAGTAGAGGTAGTAAAATATTTGCTAGGAATAAAAAAAAGAGGGTGGGTGAGAAGATACAGAGGTACCAAAGCAGAGGAAGGGTGAAAGAGATATTTATAGAATTTGGATGACACAATTAAAAAAGTGTAGTAGCAAGTACAGGAAAACTTTGCAACTGGGGCACAATACAATTCAAATACTAAATCCAGGCAGGACAAGAATAAACATTTACATTGACGTAAATGCTCAGGAATGAAGGGAGTACAGAGAGAAGGAAAAGGGACAAAGAGAAAAAGAAATAACAGGAAAAAACCTGAAAACAATGACAAAAACAAAACAATACCAAAAAACAAACAAATGAAAACAAAAAAGTAGCTAGCGTGTTTATGTCTATGAACCAATCATTCTCCAGACGGCACACAAATACATGTCAGAAACAGGGCAAAAAAAGATTCTTAATGAAAAATTGGAACTATATTCACTGATGTTACTGCTACACATTGGGAGTAGATGTTCACTGTCCACCTGAGTTTTGTTGGCAGGGTCTCTCAGTCTGGAATTATGTGATCTCACATAGAGAATTAAGTATGTAGCTCAGTCTCCTGGGCTTTCTGGGTGGAAACTTCCCTGAAGAGATCAGGTTAACAAATGCCCAGAGGGCTGGCCTTTGCCAGCCTCCCTGGGGATCTGAAACTCAGGAGACTTCCCTGATTTTAGGCATAAGGGGTTGAATGCAGAACAATGCTCCCTCTGCTAGTTATACACATAGACTGTAGGTTTTCTGTGCTCAGGCTGTGGTCTCTTGAGTGCTCCTGTCCCACCTTAGCTTATAATGTGAGCCTTCTGGTTGGAGGTGGAGTTTGACAGGGCTGATTGAGGCTCCCCTGCACTCCACTAACCTGAAATCCCCTGACCTAAGAGAAGACTAGGCCTGTCCCACGCCACCTCTAGCCTCTGTACAGTAGCTGGCTCTAGGCAGAATTGTGGAGTAGCCTACTCTGAACGGCTAACTCCCTCCTGCTGGACAGTCTGTTGAAAAGGACTCCTGATTCTCCTATTTGCAGGCAGCTGAGAGACACTAGTCTCCCCTTACACAGTGGAGGGGCAGTAGGGTGTCTCCAGTTGGGCCCAATGCATGATTTCTTATAGAATTGGCTTCTCTACAGTAGGTTCCATTGCTCGTTAAGGTTCGGCTCCTCCCCCACTCCCATGCTTGTAGCTCCCTGCCCTGGGTTCTGGAGCGGGGAGCAGCGGGAACAGCCTCGGGGGACCAGCAGGACATTGGGAACCGGCCGCCGGCGCCGGCAGGACAGGTCTGGGGGCGGGGGGAGAGGAGTCGCTCCTCGCAGCGTTCCTGTGCGAGAAGCGGGCAGGACGACCTTGCTAGCCGCCCTCCGA
>PVKS010006493.1:0-78128 GCA_004027875.1 Aplodontia rufa
ACTCTGTTCCTTCTCATTTTATCTCCATTTCTGTAGTAGTTTTGATTTTTCTTCTCCTTCCCTCATCTTTTCTGATTGTCTTACCATTCCTTCCCCCAATGCATTTCAATGCATTTCAGCATTGTTCCTGGTGAGAATTTTGTATAATTTTTTTCATCTGATCCATGGTTTTCTGAAATTTATCATCATCCACTATTTTCTCATGGTCTCTTTGCTCATCTCTTTTTCTTATAGTATCTTGGCTTCTATTCTCTGATTCTTATTTTATTATTCATCACTAAGAAATGAGCTTTTCCTAAACAACTAATTTCTGGAAGTCCATTTTCATGAAGAGGCAGAAGCATGAACCCACTCACTGAAACATTTCTCATGATTCCTGATTTTGGACAAGTTTGCTTTTGTTTTTTTTTTTAGTTTTGTTGTTGTTGTTGTTGTTGTTGTTGTTTTTTGTCTTTACTCTTTCCCAGTGAAGGGTGAGTAGCAGCTATTGGATTTTCCCAATATAAAGTCTTTCTTATTCAAAGCCACAGAAACAAACTGCTGCCAACAAATATGCATGGTCAGATAGCATGGTCTTCAAACAGCTCCTCCTATCTGATTCTCAGAACCAACTGTACCTCAGAAGCAGCTGCAAATGATATATAACCATGTGCCCACAATTGCCAACCTATTCTGGAAAAACAAAATTTTTTGATAAATCTGTTTTTTTCTTGTAGCTACAATATCCTCTCTTTCCAGCATCTCCTCCTTCTATTCTCCATCAATTTATTGTTCTTGCTTTTGGCAGCATTTTTAAATATTTCGGCAATTGTGCATTTATTTGTCTCCTACTTTTACCAGAAATCAGATTTCCATATTTACTTTTTGGTCCCCTTGCTACTTGAATTGATTTGCCTAAAGAAAATCAACAACTCTCCATGAAACTATTCTTTCTTTATTAATGAGCTGCATCTAGGAAGGTTTAAAAAAAAAGAATTCAGAATAATGGGTAATCTCAAATTCTACAAAATGGAAGAAAAATTAGTAAAACCCACTTATAAGTCAACTGACATTTTAGACAACTACATCAAAAGTCTTAAAATGTTTACCCCTTTGACTCAGAAGCTGAAAAACAAAAACAGGAAGAATATTCAATGAAGCATTGTTTATAACTATGAAAGCAGGCCAAGTTGAAAAGATGTTCAATAATAGAGTTAGATGATTTATGATTGATTCTTATGAAGTTGAAGGTGATGTGTAAAGTCATAAAACAATGCTAATATTATAATTCCTTATATTAAAAAAGAGAGAAGAGAGAGATGGAAATATAAATAGGAGGAAGGAAGGGAGGGAAGCAGGAAAGAAGGGAGGCAGCAGGAGACAGAAGAGAGGAGAGGAAGAAGGAAGAAGTGAAGGAAAGATGAAGGGAAGATGGATAAAGAGTGAGTATTCACAGTATAATATTAACAAAGATGCTTCCTGAGTAATGGAGCTAAATGACATTTCAAATCTTTTAGGGTAGGTTAGCCCTGTTTTGTAAATTTTCTAGAATTGTATTAGTTCATTTTCAAAGCTAAAGTAGACACATCCTTTTCTCCCCACACAGAAATATGTCCCAGGTCATAGATGACGCTGCTTCCCTCCTTTTCTCACTCTCAACCCCCAGAACTCAATTGTACCTATTGGTGTGTTCCACCTGACCCTAGGGATGTAACCCAATCACAGTGCTCTAAGGATGATTTCAGCTCACAATGAGTGGAAAAGAATGAGTAACGATTATCTTTGATGAATCAAAGTCACATAGCAGTTCTTAGAGATTTTATTTGAGCAACTTGTAGAGGCAATAAATGAAAATATCAGTCTCCATTGTAGTGAGATGTGTTTTTCTTTAAGAGAGAAGGACAATGAGAGAGAGAGAGAAAGAGAGAGAGTGACAGAGAGAACCAATTTTTATTGAGTTTTTCTCATGGTTTTCGTTGCTCTGACACTTAGTTGTGTACATGGGCGCTGGGGTTTGAACCCATGTACTTGTGCATGCCGGGCAAGTGCTATAACTGCCGAGCCGCTGCTCCAGCCCCGTGAGATGTGTTTTAATTTGTGTCAGATCTTTGTCTTCCTCATCCTGAGTCTGAACCCCTACATTATCCTCTGTTCTACACTGTACAATCATATATGACTTGTATGCTGTCTTTTTCTTATGTTAAGAAACTTTCTACTACTTGACTGTATAATTTTTAAATTTTACATAATAAAAGCAAAGACTTGAGCAACTACTTTATGTAGGGTTAGCTTTTCCACTTCCATCTCAACTCTGCACAGATTTATGTAAGATGGGATGATATTTTTGTGATATTAACCCAATGTTTTCTTGTTTTTAAGAGAGAGAAGGACAGAGAGAGAGAGAGAGAAAAATAATTTTATTCAGTTTTTTTTCCATCTGCTTTCTGTTGCTCTGACACTGCGTTGAGCATGTGGTGCTGGGATTTGAACCTGTGCATTCACACATGCCAGGCAAGCACCATAACTGCTGAGCCATGGCTCCAGCCCCCAGTGCTTTCATTCTTAAGATGAAATGATGCCAGTGCCTTATAACCACCACCCACCTACTCTACCGTTGAATTAAATGCATCCATTGCTTCCCAGAGAAGAAAGAACTCATCAGAGAATGTACAAACAATATTCCAGACGGAGGCACTCTTCTATTTGCAGTACACAGGTTTTTACACACCATAGCCAAGCCTGTCTTTAGATCGCAGAAACTCTCCATAAACTGTAGAGAGCTTTGCATCTACAACAGAACACAAACTGATGATTTCTAGAGAGTTGTGATTTGAACTTCCCTGACATTTTCAAACGCTTAGTCATTTAATGTGTACTCTAGGGTGGGTTTACAGGGACAAAACACTGAAGTTAAAGAAATTACACAAAGAAGGTAAAGAATATCTATGGAGACTATTTAAGAAATTCAAATGGGATCTGTGGAATAAAAGATGGCACAATCCATCAAGTCCCCTAACACTCTTGAGAAACACCATCCTCAACCCAGCCCTCCAAACCCACATCAGTGCGACTCAGTCTTCTAAATCTCCATCTCCTTCACCTACTTTCAAACTAACTACCAATCAAAGTCCAGGTCCCCAAAATCAAGATTGCTCTGTGTGTGTTGAGAACCTATTCCCTGAAACAGAGTGACAAATTGCAGGGTAACTCTGATTATGGTAACTCATTCTCCTATTCAGCATGGAACCCAATCCTTCCCATCACCCCTACTAAGAAGTAGATGTGAGTGAAAAGAAAGTGGTCCCTTACACTCTACCAATGGACATCTCGAGCACATAGATATGATTGTGACTGTATGGTACTGATTTGTCAGCTGTTATGAAATTATGCACCCTGATTGTCAGTATGAATCCTATTTCAGACTCCACAAATGCACTGTGGTTTGGATAATCTTTTTGTCCCGAGTGCTACTAAGATGGAATGGGAGCAACCCCCAGAAAGGCTTATATGTTATCATTCTAGAAATGTGGCTAAATGTAAAATGCCAGAATACCTGAGATCAGATCAGTGAGCTAAAATATCAAGTTACATGGTCAGATTCACAGGTGGAGTGGAACTCAAAAGAGAGCTCAAAGGCAGTGTGTGGGGGAAAGAGAAAAGCGAAGTGTCAGAGGTCAGAGAGGTGAGCACTCTCAGTGGTGGAGCAGGACCATGTCCTCAGAAGCCACTGGACTGCTTTACTCCCTCGACACTGCAGGAACCCATCAGGGATGTGATTCAGAGCCTTGCTAGGATCTGACTTGATATAGGAGGTCATAAGTTTTCATTTCTTCTTAAATAGCAGTATACTGAAGTTTATAACAACATTTTCTTCCTAGGAGAAGTATTCTTTCGAAGGATAGTTTATTGGCCAAACTTCAATATTCCCTCTTTGTCACAAATTCATAGTTTCACAAACATTCTCTGATCACACCTATCCAGACAGCCTACCCTAAATGAGTTCAGGGAACAATAGAACGTTAAGCTTTCTCTTCCCTTTTCTAGGTTAGCTTGAAATTTTCAATCTTATTTTTCAAACACTTTGCCTGATTCTTTTTTCTTTTCTCTTGGTCTGTGAAAATCTAGCAAATAGTAGAAAGTGATTCAATGTGTTTGACACATACAGAAAATAAACTGCTTTGTTCTTTTCATTTCTCAAAATGAAAATCCTCTGAGACAACATTTTCATCACCATCATACAAGAAAACTTATCTTTACTTCTCAGTCCAACAAAGATCAGAATGAGGGTGCTAAAGACCAAGGCTTCTGAAAAACTAGAAACATCAACAAAAGCACACCAGTGGGGAAATAAAGTGGGGAAAAGGCAGTAAAATGTAAGAAATTTGAGATGTCAGCTTTGACAGGAAGCTGATGATCAAACAAACCATAATTGTTTCTCTCTTATGTACTCCCTGAGATACTTGCCTTTTAAGTACTGATTTTCTTTTTAATTTACTGGCATACACTGCCCACTGACCCAGGGTTGCTATTTAAGATGAAACAAAGAAGCTATTGGGATTTTTTTTCCACCCTTCATCTCAAAGGGTCACTCATTGTCTCCTGATTATGTCATCATATTAAGATCCACCACAGGAGGAAATACTTAGAAAACCAAGAAAATGAAGGAGCAAAGAGCCCCCTCTCTGGCTTCTTTTTGAACTTAGCCACACATGTATTAGTATTCATACAGAATTTTTGCCAAACTCACATGCAAACGGATCAATTAGGAATATATTAGTGACATTTCTTCAAAAAATGTCATGCAAGGTATACGTAATCTTTGAAACTTTACAACAGAATATTGTGTGCTCATAATCAATCAATCTGCTCTCCTATTGCTTCCAGGTGTTTGAAAGACTTTGATGCTAGAAAAGTAAAGGGATGGTGGAACCTTGGTCTCATTCTCAGGTACTCAGCAGGATGCATAAGAAAGAAGCAAATCCTCACTTTCCTGAAAATTCCTCTGTGGGACTTCTCAAACAAAATAAATAAATAAAAAACCACGAATCAACCCGGTTCCAAGAGTTCTCAGATGCCTCTGCAGAGATTTATAATAACTTACAATACAGCTGGCAGTTATCTGAGGTGCAGCAAGAGATAAACTTACACAGCACCAAGTGAAGGGGTATGTTTAAAGCTCAATTTATTCCTTGTAAAGACCATGACTTTATGCCTTAATTACGTAATTTCTATGTTTTGGTAGTAGAAGATATTTTAATAAGCAATGATGATGGCAGATAATGGGGTTTTTTTTGTTTTGTTTTATTTTGTTTTGTTTCTGATGCTTTAGTATTTGCATGTAATCAACATGCTGGTGTTTTTGAATTCTGGGAGTCACTGAAGCACATTGGGTGAATACAGTATTTCAGATTTCAGAGGCATCTTAAAATGCTCAGTCTCCACCCCAAATCAGTTCCATGAGCATCTCTGGAGGTGGGGCTCCACATTAGTGTTGCTTTTAAAGTTCTCCAAATAAGCTGATGTGAAGCTGAGGTTGAGGACCTCTGAACCAGGAGCTGGGTGGAACCCTGTTCCTGCTTTCCCTTTTTGGTCTTTCTAGACTGCAAAGCATTCCTGCTTAACCATTTCATTGATGTGAGAGGTCTCTCTCTATTCAACTAAATCCTAACATTCTAAAATGCAATTAATGGTGTCTTTTTCATCTTTTATTAAATCCTGTTCAGCATCATAAATAATTTCTAAATGAAGATCAGGTCTTTAGAAATGACTTCAGAAAATAAAAACAAAACAAGAAATATTATTATTTGACAGTAGTAGGTTAGTTTCAAGGAGGGCCCCAAGACACATTTGTTTTTTTGTTTTCATAGAAGCTGTTTTAAAAGGTCATTGAACTTTTCAGAATGTAAGAAAACCTAATTGATAAATAGGAGAGAGTGTGGAAAGAAAGAATGTTTTGGAACATAGAAACTGGAAGAGATGGAAAAAGAAATCATTAATCATTAAAACTACAATGAGATACCACTACAAACCTATTAAAATGGCTATAATAAAATCAATCAATCAATCTGATAATGCCAACTCTATTAGTCTGTTTGGGCTTCTATAACAAACAACCTTAATCTGGAGGCCTTTCAAACAACAGGAATTTATTGCTCACAGTTCAATAGGCTGCGAAGTCCAAGATCAAAGAACTAGCTGTTTTGGTGTCTGGTGAGAGGCACTTTCTAGTTCATAGATGATGCCTTATAACTGTGTCCTCACATGATAGGAAGGGTGATTGAGCTCACTCTAGGGACCTCCTTTATAAAGGCACTAATCCTGTTTACAAGGGCTGAGTCTTCATCTCCCAAATACCATTACTTAGGGGCTGGGATTTCAACATATGAGTTCTAAAGAGATTTAATACACAAACATGAAATCATAACACCAACTCTTGATAAAGACACAAAATAACTAGAATTTCCATATGTACATTGCTAGTTGGAATACAAAAGGCTACAGCCATTTTGGAAATCATTTGGCAGTTTTTAACAAAGTTAAATATCTGTGTAGCATGATTCAGCAATCTCACTCCTAAACATTTACTTGAGAGAAATTAAAATATATGTTCACACAAAAAAATCTTTTATATTTGTTCATAGCCACCTTATAATCACCCAAAAGTTGAAATAAACAAAAGTTCATTATTATAGACTGTTTGCTTCCCAAGAAAATTCATATGTTGAAACCTAATCCCCAGTGTGATGATATTTGTATTTGAAGATGAGGCCTTTGGGACACAATTAGGTCACCTCTCCTGACTTTATTATCTTCATCTGCAAAATGGTATGATAAAGTATAACTCCCAAAAGAATAAAATCATGACTCCCCCATGCAAATACAAAATGAATATGTCTCAAAATTTTTATTCAATTCATTCATTAATATGCAGAGTAGTAAAATTTTAAAACAGTTCAAAGAGTATTCGAGGAACCAAGTATATGTAATTTAATCAGTAGGGTATCAGAATATTTAAAATTGCTGGGTTCAACACAAAACTTATAATATCCACTGCAATCATAAATCACAGCCCTTAGGATTATTCCTTCTACCAAACATACATAATTTTCATTTCTATCAAATAAAAATACTTATATTAGCCTTTTCTCCTACATGGTTATAAAATAGCCCAGTCAACACAAGGTCAAATCCCAGTGCTGCTTGAACAAACACCCAGGGATCTCTTTTGGCTGTTCCCAAATTTCACAATTTCTCCAATAATATTAGAATTTATGTGATAATACTACTAAGAATTTAAAATAAATTAGTATAAGCACTGAGACATCCTGGTAATGTCCACTTGATAGGAGAAGCAGCAGGAGCCCCAGTTTAGCACAGTATACCTGGGGCCCACTGGTGAGCTCGACTCTCCAAAACTGTGGGTTTTGTTCCCAAACCTGTTTATTCAAGTTTTATTTATTATGGTAGTTACTTGATTTTGTTTTATATAACAAAAACTAATGAAATGAGGATGTGACAAAGAGTTCTTTGTTTCTAAGGAAGCTGAGTTGAAATATTTGATAATGACAAATTACTAAAAATACTGTTATAAATCAGAGATAATTGTTAACGACTGGAAAGAAAAATTCGAAATCTAGAAGCATTCCATACTCAGTTGGCCTTGCAAATGTTTTTAATTTCTTATCCCACTTTAAAGAAACCAAAACTAGAAATCAATCATTAAAAATGTGTTCTGGGTTTGTTCTTTGCAAGGCTCATACTCAAGGAGAGGTTCTTGGCCCTACTTCAAAAGATCATATGCTTTATGTTAAGTTAAAATAAACAGGAAATTTTATATGTAATTTTTATGATTACTTGCTTTAATTCACTTTTTTTATTTAAATGATCAACCACCCATTATGGTTATGTTGGTAAGAAAGATCTTTATCCTACATAAGAATGATAGAGGAATAATGTCTAGGTGACAGGTAAGAGCCTAAATCTTCAAATATGGTAAAAATTATTCAATAAAAAAGTCAAATTTATAAACCAATAAATAATAGTGAAGACCCATTATTTGGAAATATAGAGTTAATTTATATAAGGAATCAGTACAAGGATTAAAATGCTTGCCTCCAGAGTGCCTGACTATTGGCTGGCAAGCCTTGGGGCTGAGAACACCCTTTTATTATAATAGTTTATCATTGCTTAATTATTTCAAACATGCACATTCTTTAAAGTGATTGGGAGAAGAAGTTGTAAAGATAGCTTGTGTAGGCTAAATTATCTCTGCAGTCTTTATATAATTAAGGGTGCAATTTTTCTCTCCTTTCTATTAGATGGCACATTCTACTGCTAATCAAAGACTATTGTCTTTTTGTATTTATTCTTTTAAATAAATATTGTTTGCCAAATTCATATTTGCATTATAGCTACCATCAGCATCTATTCCCTTTGATAGTCTTCATTTATTTCCAGAAGTTTCTAGATTCTCCTCCCTCTTCCATCATGTGGGCTCATGCTGACCCATAGAATATGACAGAAATAAAAGTGTGGCTTCTAATGACAGACCATGAGACATTTCATCTTTCATCTTGTGCTCTCTCTCATCTCTGGAAGCATTCTCTAAGGGAAAATCAGCAGCCATGTTGCAAAAACACTCCAATTGACCTTCAGAGTCTAACGTAAGGAACTGAGGCCTCCTGACGACAGTCACATAGGTAAGCTTGGAAGCAGATCCTCAAGCCTCATTCCAGTCTTCAGATGCTTGTAGTCCTAGAAGATATCTAGATTTGAACTTCATGAGAAACCCTGAGCCAAAATCATCCAGCTAACCAACACCCAAATTCAAGACCTATAGAGACTGTGAGATAATAAAAGCCTGATGTTATAAACCATATACTTTTGGGGTAATTTGTTACAGAGCAGTAGATAACTAATACACCATGAGAAGGACATTTTAAATGTAGGCCATCTGACCCTTTCTCAAGAATTACTCAGGTTCAAGAGACTCTGGAACACTTTGGATTAATGAGCAATCATGAAGAATTTTTCCCAGATTGGAATGAAGGTCAACTCAGAAACACAGATTATGCAAAGAGCATTACAAGAATACTTAACACTTCCGTAAGATTTATTTTAGTTTACTCAGGCCCTAGAATCTTGCCTTAAGTCATTTGCAAGTTAAAATACAACAGCTTAACAACTAGTATTTTAGAATGTTTCTCTTCTCTATTCTTTTTGATTTACTTACCTACTTAAAAATCCAAAGTCATTGATCAAAATTCTCTGTATGCCTGTACTATAGCCTCAAAGAAAAAAAATTTAAAAAAATTATTAACTGTAGAGGGCTACATAGGTCAGGAATGATTGCCAAGTCATAGCAGAAACTAGTCCCCCACTGAGTGTGTGATTTATAAATGATGATTTTTTGTTGTTGCTGTTTATAATTCCAAATCATCCTTGTGAAGATTTCCAATACCTATACAGTCTACAAGAAGCAAAAGATAGACTGCCAGGGAAGGACGGGGAATGAACCAAGGATGGTATAGAGAGGTGACATAGAAGGAAAATGGAAAAGCCAGTCATGTTCCTATGTGTCACATGCCAGCTGGTTCTGGCCGTTGGTCTCCATGGTGAGCTCTGTGGAGTGTGTTTCATATGAATGCTGCATGACTCACAGTACCTTTGACTGTCATCTATTCCATACCTCAGAGGCCATTTTCCTTGTCATTTCATATCATCTATTCATATGTGTGATTCACTGTCATCCACCATTCATTACAACTAGTATGGAATGACTCTTTTTCCCAACAAGTCTCTTTCCCATAAACTTCAACATTTTTATCCTGTTTGTCAAGAGGTGTTAGTCTGTGTTTTCCCAAATTTGATCCAGTTGTTATATTTCTCTTGCATTTCTTCCCACAGACGATTACAAACACTTTCTGTGCAAGACTTACTGGTAATGTCCTTGATAAGGCATATATTGACTGTGTTAGTTAGGAAGCCCAAGTGACAGAAAGCTTTCCAATTTAATCAAGCTCAGAAAGGACTTTGTTTGCTCACATATCTAAGAAAGGCAAGGGAATGGCTGGAGCCAAAAGGAACAGGGGCCCTGTCACACACACACATAGTCCCCATCAACTTCTCTGCTTGTGGACTGCGCTCTCTCCTGTTACCACAATGCAAGGAACATGAAGAACACAGCCCAACTATTACATGCTCGCAGGTTTGCCAGCAGGAAAAAACGCTCTTTAACTTCCAAACTAAGTGAAAAATTCTGTCAATAGATTTCGATAGGCCTAACGTGGGCCATATGCCACGCTGATCAATGTGGGAGGCGGGTAGGCATGAAAGTTGACTCTAGATGGAAGAAGAAAGAAAAGTGCTATTGTCTGATAAAGGGAGGGGAGAGAAGGAATGGTGTGCAGACAAATAATGAACTCCCCAGCCACAGAATGAGGGGAAATATCTGATAAGGGTCTAGCATCCACATTATACGAAGAACATTTATAATTGAAAATAAACTACTAAATCAAAAGATTAGGATAGATATTTCTCCAGTGAAGGTATATGAATGGACAAGGAGCACATGAAAAAGTGGTCATCATCATTCATCAAAACCACAAAGACGGCTGTAATTAAAAACCAAGAAACAAACACAAAGAGAAAATAACAAGTGTTAGTGGGGATGAGGAAAAGTTCTGGAATCCTCATCAGTGGGCATGTGAAATGGTGCAAGTGCTATGCAAAACAGTGTGTTAGTTGTTTAGTCATTTTAACACAGCAATTTTATTCCTTGGGGAAAACCCAAGAGGAATGAAACCATGTGTCCACACAAAATCATGAACACAAGTATTCAAAGCAGCATTACTCTTAATAACCAAAAAGCGAAAATAAGTTATCAACTGTTGAAGGGATAAACAACGTGGGCATCATCGTTGTGGAGTACTACTCATTCGTGAAAAGGGATGAAACACTGATACATGCTGCAACATGCGTGAATCTTGCACTTGTTATGCTCAGTGAGCAATACCAGACACAAGAGGTCACTTGGTATGTGCTTTCATTTATTTGAAATGTGCAGGAAAGCAAAATGCATATGGAAAAAAGTAGATTTGCAGTTGCCAGGGACTGAAGAAAGAAGGAAATGGGGAGACTGCTAATGGGTGTGAGGTTTCTTTTGGGGGGTGATTACAATGCTCTAGAATTAGATAATAGTGATGGTCGCACAACCCTGGACGTGCATTAAAAATGACTATAGTGTGCCCTTTAAAATGGTTAATTTTGTGGCTTATGAAATGTAAATCAATAGAAATACATTAAAACACTTTTGACTCATTATGACTATCATTTAGTACCAAATGATTTTGTTAAATTCATGCATGTTAATTGATTTTTTCCTACAAAGAATGAAAATTATCTTTTAAGAATTCTAGTAGAAATATGTATATATTTCATTTACATGTAATATGAATGGTATATATATTATACATATATTAATGGATTTTAATTTAGTCCACTTTTGGAAGGAATTCTTGTTAACACTCCTCACTTCTCTTAGGAAACTCCTTAATCATCTATGTTCATGAACTCTAAGATATTTTTTCAAGCTGTAATAATGACATTATTCCAACAAAAGGCTTCTTTATAATTTTATTCATATGCTTAAAAAAAAAGGAGAGTGAGAGTGAGGGAAAGAGAGGAGAGAGAGACATACTCAAATGCTCTGAATCGTCAGACACACTACTAGTGAAGAGGAAACTGGAAATTATAAATCTCAGGAATTAGGAAGAAGAGCAAGAGCTGCCATGATGTGTGCTTTTTTATTGCCTGAATAAGAGGAAGGAGCAAAAGATGGATGGAGACAGAGAAAAAAGAGAGGAAATTCTTGCATTCATCTTGGTATGAATTCCTCTTGACCAGAAAATCACCCATTTTGTTTAGAAATCATCCATGCAGGAGTTTAGATTAGACGCAAATTACTTAAAAGCTTAAACTACAATTTTCTCATTTATTTAAAAGTGATTTCAAGGGGCTGGAGCGGTGGCTTAGCCGTTAAGGCGCTTGCCTGGCATGTGCAAGTACGCGAGTTCAAATCCCAGCACCACAAAAACATCGAAGTCTCCAGAGCAACAAGAGCCATATGAAAAACAGTAAAATTGATTTTTTCTCTCTCTCTCTCTCACTGTCCCTCTCTCTTTAAAAAAAAAAAAAAGTGATTTCACAATTGACATGTGAGTGTTAAATTTTCAAAGTGATCGTTTACATTACTTAGCCTAGTTTTCTCAGAGTACACAAACATTACAGTGAATTGTATACATATTCTGCCATATTCACTGTTGAAGTATATGATGAAGAGAAATAGCATTGGTCTTGGATTCTAGAAATTAAAATTGAAGGGGAGTTTACTGTAGACTAACTATATGATCTTTGAGTAAGTGAATCTCTGAATCTCAATTCTACTATCTATGAACTATGTTTTTCCCCAGTCCTTGCAGAGATAGTTCCTACTATTTAAGCCTCAGGTTAAGAGGTCCCCTGCTCGGAGATGGTTTTCATCCCATCTACAATAGCGCCCCAAATTATCTGTCTCACAACCACCTATTTCTCTGAATAATACTTAGGATTCTTCAATAATTGTTTCACCCTTTAATCTCTCATTTATTTACTGTTTCACTGTCAGTAGAATACAAACTTCAGGATGGCAAACATCTGCCTACTTGTTTGTGAGCATATTGCCAGTCCCTGACACAAAACAGTCACTCAATAATACTTGAATGGAGAAGGAAGGAAGCAATATGAGAAGGTTCCTCCTGCTCCTGCACCTTTCAAAGTCTCTTGTGGGGAATAGAAAGATCAAGTAGTTGTGAGCATGGCTTTTTTTTTTTTTTTAAGAGAGAGGGACAGCGAAAGAGATAGAGAATCAATTTTATTTAGTTTTTCACGTGTCCTTCGTTGCTCCGAGACTCTGTTTTGTACGTGGTGCTGGGGTTTGAACTCGAGAACCTGTGCATGCTGGGCGAGTGCCTAACAGCTGAACCACTACTCCAGCCCATGCGCATGGCTTTTGAGTGAAGGGGTACTCTGCAAATGGAAGATTTTGTGACTCTGAGATTAGTTGAACTACATGCTTCCACCTAAAACATGAAAATTGATTTTCATAGCTAATAAATTCTGCATGTGGGAATTAAGACAGCTCTCCAATATTCTGAGACAATTACAGTTAGAAGAAAACAAAGTGAAATGCACAAGTACAATTATGGCAGGCTCTGTGTCATGCTGAATTATGGTTTCTTAGCAAGAGTTCGTTCAAATATCTTTGTCCCTGTAGTCAGGAGAACTTCAGGAATAGAATGTTTTCCCACAGCATTCCATAAGAGGTCACCAAGACACGGGAAGGCAAAGAACAGTGTGGTTGTGGGTGCGTCGTCGAGTGGGGCCCCCACGCACCCTCCGTGTGGCGTGCTCTCTGATGGCTGCCAGTCTCACCCAACTGGCCAAGAGATGACAAATCAAGTGGTAAGTCACAGATCTAACCTGATAATGTGACTCTGGCCTCTGTGATCTTTTTCAAAGCTGACCATAGAAAATCCTGCCTCCTTCTTAAGGCTTCATGATTTATAGAGGGCTTTGTAGAATAAATATCAAGCTGCACACTTGCTCAACATGCTGTCATCGCCTTAGCATGAATTCCTCAGCCATTGAATCACTTGCTTTTCCTAATAGGCTTGATGATTTGGAACACTTTGAGATGTCAGTGTGGAATCTTCTAAGTCCACACAGCTTCCTGAATATTATGAAAACATAATGGTTAAGATTGTAAGCATTAGGGTCATCTAGACCTGGGTCAGAAAACTCAGCTCCCTCCTCTATGAATTCTGTAATTTGGGTCTGTCTCCTTCCTCTGAATCTCAGTTTCTTCAAATTTAATGGGATGATAATATCAACTACTTTATAGAACTATTAGAATTGAATGAGAAAATGTAAATAAAGGCCTTCACACAGTGCCTGGAACATCAGGCTTATTTATTATTAATTGTTATATCACCCGTCAGCAAATGGGACTATATATGCTAAAAAAAAAAAAAATAGGATAAGAACCCTTCTAAACTGTCCCTTCAGGTTACAGATTTCCCAGATGTTTCAAGTTTTAGCTTGCTAATATATACTCTTCCAGGGGAATATAGTTTTCTGTATTTCCCAAATACTGATTAGAGATTTTCTTATCATTGCATATCTTGTGGGACTAGAATTTGAAGAATCATGTGGGAATGGGAGTTTCTACTTGACTGAAAGTTACTTTTTAAAAATCTTTTTGTGGAGCTGGAGCGGTGGCTTGGCGGTTACAGTGCTTGTCTGGCATGCGTGAGTACACGAGTTGAAACCCCAGCACCCACGTACACAACTAAGTGTTGGAGCAATGAAGGCCATGTGATAAGCTCAATAAAAATTGATTCTCTCTTTCTCTCTCTCACTGTCCTTCTCTCTCTTTTTAAAAAAAAAGTCTTTTGTTATAGAATACATTGCTCGAGTGTATGAGCTTAATGCTCACGAAAGCATTAAACTCACCAAAGCATTATAATTATTTAAAATGGATAATTACTTTTTTATTTTTAGAGTGTAAATGTTATAATGTATATTAACATCAGGAGTAAGGTCTTTAGCTCTATCTCTATCCTTGAATAAATCACTTAGCTCTCAAAAGCCTCAGTTTATTCTATGATATGTAGAGATGAGACCAGGTCTTTGATTCCCAAAATGAATTCTGTAGAACATTTGGTCTGTGAGATGATAAGTAATAGTTAAGGGTTAGATTATGTTTGGAAAGTTCCAGGTAACATGTGCCTACCCTAAGACTGTCTAAATGCTTTGATTTCTAACTTGCTGATATATACTTTTCCAGAGGAACATAGTTTTCTGTGTTTCCAATACACTGATTAAAGACTTTTTTTAATCATTGAGTATCTTGTAGGACTAGATGCTACATCTTATTAAATGTAAGGATAGGTAACACCCCAAAACCCTTCCAGTTGTAATCCTAAGGCTTTAATAAGCTTCTTCCTTTTCCATGCTCAGACTAGACTTCACCAGGCCCATGCTGCTGCCTTCCCCTCCACCCTATATCTCCATGACCCACACTGCCAGATATTTCCTGTTTATCCCACAATTTCCACTCCATGCTTCATAGAATATGTTCTTCTATTGCTGGAGTCAATCAGGCCACTAACCAGTGCAAATGATCAATGCTCTAAACATCATGATGAGATCTTTGTCTGCAGTACAAGAGTGAAAGGGTGATCTTTGGGTAACCCTAAAATCTTGACCATCAAGAGGTATTTCTATTCAACGATGGATTTCCAGGGAATGACGCACTCTACTTTTTCTCAGAGGACTTTGGATGCTGATAGAGAAATGGGAATTGAACTATGCTATTTAAGAGTGCTAGCTATATAGCAAATTAAGCACCCCAGTCCCATTTATATATCACCTTATGGGACCCCAAATAAGGAGATCCCAAATGGCTTTTCCATGGGACAGTGAATCATACTGAAAGATGGTAGTTCAAGAGAATTTCTTCCTTCTAAACCACAATGGCTATGAACTTGATTCTGTTCAGAAAACTAAAATCCTTACATTAACCATCAAGTTATGCAAAGTATAATTGAGAGCAGTGAATGAACATTAGTTCCCATGAGAGAAGCATCTGTGCTATTTCTATGAGTCACAGACACTGTGGGGGAAACTGACTGACCAGAGAAAGCAAAGCCACACTTTTATGATGCATTAGAGGGTATGGGAAACTCAGGAGGTTAGGATAAACGATGTCCATAACCAGAAATGGTCTGACAACACTCAGTCCGGAGAATGTTTTCCTTTTGGTGCATTATGTTACCATATCTTACGTTTCATATTCCATAGAAGGTAAAGGAATTGGCCTGGGGCACAATCTTCATTGAAATCTCAGGTTTATGATTAGGGGTTGGGGTGCTGACAGAGAACGGGGGAACGCACACACTCACACAAGCATCAGGCTCTTCCAACACTCCTGTGTCTCAGAGCACAGTGCTCCCGGAGGGTGCTGCTCTCTTCTGATAGGACACGTAGCTGGGAAGAAGTGCACAGACAATAGTCCCCTTAATCATCATCATAACTCAGAAAGGAAATGATCGTTAACTCTACTTTCCAGATGAGAAAAACGACAGTTCACAGCAGTTAGGAAACTTGCTGGCACATGGAGATTTGAAACTGCCCTGCTTATTCATGCTGTCTCTACATCCTGTTAACAATAAAATGGTCACTAAAGCAACCCTTGCAAAACTTACAAGTAGATTACGAATTTAGAATATAGAAATGAAAATTAAGGACTGGGATTCTGCCATAAATGGATTCTGCTCAGATATTTTTAGAATTTAATCACTCACTCCAATGCCTACCACGACAAAGTAGCTTATCTTCATTAAATTCCAAAATCTTATCAGAGGAATCTAACTGCTAAAAATCATTAAGATCAGTGGCAAAAGATCAAATAAATATTCACTTAGCTCTGATTAACACTGACAAAATGCTGAAATAATGATAGTAGAATTTACTGTCTCGTCTATAAGGAAACTTTGCCTTCTTATAGAAATATGGATTCTACTTCTAAAAAATCATTCCAGTTCATCTGTACATCTCACTTCTTCCCTTAGATTCACTTCTTACTGAAGTATTCATTTCAATACTAGGCCTGTGAGTACAAAATTTTATCAGTCTTTGTCCAAAACTGCCTTTCCCTCTCTCTTCAAATTATACTATCTCCATGTGTAGCATTCTAAAATGAATGACTCTCACAGGTATGTTCCCATTAATCTGCTACATTTTGCTGATGCACAGTTTCCTGTTAGTCCAATTTTTCTTCCTTTCTAGATAATGCTTTTTCTGTGTGATAGGATTTTCCTTTTGGTAATTCTACGGTCATGTTGCAATGTGTATATATGATTTTTTTTCTTTTTAATTTGCCAGATTTTGCAAGAAAATCTTGAAGCTGTGGTTCTTCAGACTCAGTATTTACAAACTCCTTCAATGCTGGGAATTTATCAATCATGATCTTTTCAGATTTCCTCCCCCAACATGGTGTTTCCTCTAAGAATTCCCACAAGATCAATGTCCAGTCCTCTCTTTCCCACACCTTGAAATATCCTATTGTTTCATCTCCGTGATGCTTTCGGGATGGGTTGCCCTGCACTGTCTTTCAATTCGTTAATTCAGCAATCTCTGTCATTCAACCTATTCAGAGCTTCATTCCAACAGCTGTATTCTTTTCTGTTTCTGTAACCATCCCTATTTTTTAGTGTCCGGTTTTTAAATTATATTTAAATTTTTTTTTATGATTTTAGCGATGTTAACTCAACTTGTTAATAATCTTGTGTATAAGTTAGTTGCCTTAGCTTGGATTGGCAGGAGTCAAGGTTGACTGCCCACGGGTTGCCGTGTGAGATGTAGCTGCTCACCAGGGCCATTAAGGGTCAAGTAAGGTATTTTAAGTAAGGAGCTACTAAAGATTTCTGTAACAGTTCACTATGACCCTGTCTGCTTTTGAAAGGAAATTTCTCACAGTAGTAGGTACAACGACTCTGAGTAAGCAGAGATCAGATTTCAGTAGGCTCTTGGAATGTTCCGGAAAAGGTTCTCTGGCAGTGTCAGCGAGTCTAGTGTAGTGGGAAAGAATGGCAAAGACTCTGTGTGCTTCCCTCAGCTTGATCTTCCTCAGAAGAAAAGAAACATTTACAGTCATGTCTGTAATAGCTAAAATATATTTGAGATATTAATATATTTTTGATTTCTACAAACTCTACACATTTCCAACTTTTGTGTGCATGTCTGTTGTGTGCCTCTTCTTCCTCCTTAGATACAATTTTATATCGTTTTTTATTTCCTTCCTGCAAACCGTTTTAAAGGCATTTTATTACTTGGACAAAAAGAACTCTGCCTCAGGATTTACATGAAATTGCTCAGGTTGTTAGTAAAGAGGGAGTTCTTTATTGTGGAATTTTGTCTCCTCTTTTTTCCTTTAGTCTAGTTTATACCTGGTGACAAGGTGGAATCTGAGGTAAACTCCAATCAGTTCCTCATTTTCTTTAAAGAGAGAGAGAAAGAGAGAGAATCTTTCTCTGGTCTGTGGCAAATGGAGCATCTGACCCCAGAGAGGCTTGGGGGCACATTATTGTGTGTAAATCCCAAGCTTTTCCCAGATCCACACCCCCAGTGTGGGCCATCTCCAGTCCCCTCTGACTCAAGGCCAGCTGCACTGAGGATTAGGAGGAGGTGCGAGCTCAGGAGGCAAATTGGATACTCCACGGCAGGGAGTATTGGCCAAGATCAGGCCTAACATGAACTCTTGTGGCTGAAGATTCCTATGCAAGAACAGTCCTTTTTGAGAATTGGGATAATTTGTTTTTGGCAAAACACTGTTTCTTTTTTTGAGAGTGAGAAGAAAAAGAGTGTGGGAAAAGCTTTGGAAATCTTGCAAGACCTCTTGGACATGGACTACGTGTTACAAAACATATTTTTGACGAGTTAAGTGTTAACCAACCAAAAACAGACAGATTGTCTTTCCCATGTTGGCTTCAAAATGCGGCAGGGGAAGTGCCATCGCTGGATATGGTTGAGAACTCGCTGAACCCTGTCATTTGAAAGAGTGTCAAAGAGTCCATATAATGAGAGGATAGAGCTGAGTTTGCTTGTCCCTTTCTGCAGGATATGATTGCAACCTTCTGGGACAGAAAAAAAAAATTGAACAATACCAAATCAAAGCAGCTCCAACTGTCAGCAGAGGGTGGTCCAGAATAAAAATTTCAAAGGAGAGAAAGATTAGTTTTAAACCGTAATGAATTCTCTTTGTCATTGAAAATTCATCCAAAAAAGCATTCCATGATAACTTTTGACAGGCAACAATCCGAATGTTTGATATATAGAGACAGTTATTTCTTGCCCTCCAAAAGCTCTTAAGCATTCCTTGGGGATAAGGACTTGTAAGTAGATAATTACAATATATTGTGATCTTAAAGAATTCAAGGAAACAAGGAAGGAAATGCTAATTCGAGTGAGAACAGGAAAGATCTTGCAGAGTTGTTTGCTATTTTGTATTTTGTTTTCAGTTTTTTAATTGATATATAAAAATTATACATGCTGATCTAGGGATATATTTCAGTGGTAGAACTTGTCTAGCATTCGCAATGCCCTGGGTCTACCCCTGGCACAGCAAAAAAATAAAAATAAAAAAATATATACACACATATAATTGTGGAGTACAATGGGATGCTCTAATCCATGTATACATTGTGTAAAGTTGAAATGCTCAAACACTTATTATTTCTTTGTGGTGAAACATTCAAAATCTTCTGTCTGTTTTGAAATATATAGTACTCTCTTGCTACCTATAGCCATCCTACTATGCAATAGAAACCCAGAACTTATTTCTCCAATCTAACTATAACATAGTACCTGTTGATCAACAGCTCCCCATCCCTCCCACCCACCCCTCTAGTCTCCCCAGCCCCTTGTAACCACTATTCTATTCTCCACTTCTATGAGATCAACATTTTTAGATTCACATGTGAGTGAGATCACACAGTACTTGACTTTCTGTGCCTGGCTCATTTCACTTAGTGTAAAGTCCTCCAGTTCCAGCCGTGTTGATGCAAATGACAGAACTTCATTCTTGTTATGGCAGAATAGTATTCCATTGTGTGCATATCACATTTTCTTTATCAATGCATCAGTGTATGGACAATTATATTTTTTATTTCATAGATATCATGAATATTGCTGCAAAAAATGTGAGAATGCAGATGTCTCTTCAACACTGACTTCATTTCCTTTAGATATATACCCAGGAGTGGGATTGCTGGATCACATGGTAGATCTATTTTTGGTCATTGGAGAAAACCCCATTCGGTTTTCCATGATGACTGTACTAATTTACATTCCCACCCATAACATATGGGAGTTCCTCTTCTCCACATCCTTGCAAGCGCTTTTTTACTTTTTTCTTTTTTATAATAGCTGTTCTAACTGGAATGAAGTGATGTTTTATTGTAGTTTTGATTTGCATTTCCCTGATGATGAGTGATGTTGAGCATTTTTGCATAGACCTATTGTCCATTTGTATTTCATCTTTTTGTAAATATATATTTTGGTCAATTGCCCATTTTTATTTTTTTATTTTATTTTTTAAGAGAGAGGGATGGTGAGAAAGAGAGAGAGAAAGAAACAATTTTATTTAGTTTTTCAAGTGGCTTTCATTGCTACGAGACTTTGTTGTGTACGTGGTGCTGGGGTTTGAACCCGCATCCTCACACATGCCAGGCAAGTGCCGTAAACACCAAGCCACTGCTCTGGCCCAATTGCCCTTTTTAGATCATATCAGTGTTTGCTTTACTGTTGAATTGCTTGTGTTATTCTTTGCTGTACAGAAGCTTTTTAGATTAACATAATTCCATATGTCTATATTTGCTTTTGTTTCTTGTTCTTTGGACTCTTATCCAAAATAATCCTTACACATTCCAAAGACCTAAAGCATTATCTCTGCTATCTTCTGGTAAGTTCTGTTTCATGGCTTACATTAAGTCCTTAATTTTGAGTTGATTTTTATATATGGATCTAGTTTCATTTTTCTGCATGTGACTATCCAATTTTCCTAACACCATTTATTGAAGAGACTCTGCTTTCTCCCCTCTGTGTGTTCCTAACACTTTGAAGATAA
Source organism: Aplodontia rufa (assembly GCA_004027875.1). Taxonomy (NCBI): domain Eukaryota; kingdom Metazoa; phylum Chordata; class Mammalia; order Rodentia; family Aplodontiidae; genus Aplodontia; species Aplodontia rufa. Next base: position 20,705 of record PVKS010006493.1, read on the forward strand.
ACTGATAGTACATTTGTGAGTGTACTGCTAGGCTCTCTATTCTGTTTCATTGGACTGTGTATCTGTTGTTATGCCAATTTTAGGCTGTTTTGATTACTATGGCTTTGTAATACACTTTGAAGTCAGGTAATGCTACATCTCCTATGTTGCTCTTTTTGTTCAACATTGCTTTGACTATTGGGGGGTTTTGTGGTTCCAAATGAATTTTAGGATTCTTTGCTCTAGTGAAGAATGTCATTGGTATTGATTGGGATTGCTTTGAATCTTTAAATCACTTTGGGTAGTATGGACATTTTAGTAATGTTGATTATTACAATCCATGAATTCAAGATGGCTTTTGTGTGTGTGTGTGTATGTGTGTGTGTGTGTGTCCCTTTAATTTCACCAGTGTTTTATGGTTTCTATTGCAGAGATTTTTCTTTCTGCTCTCTAATTAAATTTAATGCTATTTACTTTTGTAGTATTTTAAATGGAATTGCTTTTGCAATTTCTTTTTTTTTTTCACTATTGGCATATGAAAACACTATGATTTTTGTATGTTAACTTTGCATCCTGCAAATTTGCTAAATTCATTTATTAGTTCTAATGTATTTTGGTGGGATCCTTGGGGGTTTCATATATAATATTATGTCCTCTGCAAACACTGACAATTTGACTTCTTTGCTTCCAATTTGGATGCCTTTTATTTGTTTCTTTTGCCTGATTGCTCTAACTAGTACTTTCAGTATTAAGTTGAATAAAAGTGAGCATCTTTGTATTGGACCAGCTCTTAGAATGAGAACTTTCTGCTTTTCCTTATTCAGAATGTTAGCTGTAGACTTGTTATATATGGCCTTAATTTACAGTGAGGCATATTCCTTTTAGGTCTAATTTGTGGAGAGTTTTTTTTTGTTGTTGTTTTTAAAGAGAGAGGGACAGCGAGAGGGAGACAAACAGAATCAATTTTCATTTAGATTTCCATGTGACTTTCATTGCTCTGACACTTAGTTGTGTATGTGGTACTGGGGCTCGAATCCATGTACTTGCACATGCTAGGCAAGCACCGTAACTACTGAGCCACTGCTTCAGTCCCTGTTGAGAGTTTTTAATCATGAAATGATTTAAACTTTTATTAAATGCCTTTCTGCATCAATTGTGACTATTTTATAGTTTTCGTCTTTCATTCTGTTATTGTTTTCCGTGTTTATTGATTTGCATGTATGCTGAACCATCCTTGTACCCATGGGATGAAACCCACTTGATCAGGATGAATAATTTTAATTTGCTGCCAGACTTGGTTTGCTAGTATTTTGCTGGTGACATTTTCTTTCTTTCTTTCGTTCTTTCTTTTTTTTGAGAGGGAGAGGGAGAGAGAACAAATTTTATTTATTTTTTCATCTGGTTTTTGTTTCTTCAACACTCAGTTGTGTATGTGGTGTTGAGATTCAAACCCAAGTATTTATGTGCATGCCAGGCAAGCACTCTACCACTCAGCCATTGCTTCAGCCCCTGTTAGAGACTTCTGCATAAATGTGTATCAATAAATTAACCTACTGTGATTATTCTGACAAGGGTCTCATATCCGGAATATACAAAATCCTCATAAATCTCAACTATGAAAACACAAAGAACCGAATCAATAAATGGGCCAAAGAGCTAAATAGAAACTTCTCAACAAAGGACATTGATCAAGCCAATGAATAAATGAGAAAGTGCTCTAAATCTCTAGTAATCAGAGAAATGCAAATGAAAACTACTTAAGATATCACCTTACGCCAGTCAGATTGGCAAAAAAAAATGAAGAAAATAAACAATAATAGATGCTGGAGGGGTTGAGGAGAGATAGGCACACTAGCACACTGTTGGTGGAGCTGCAGACTGGTACAGCCCCTCTGGAAAGCAGTATGGAGAATCCTCAAAAAATTAGGGATGAGTCCACCATATGATCCTGCTATTCCTCTTTTGGGTATTTTTCCAAGAGATTTAGAATCAGCACACTGCAGTGACACAGCAAAATCGATGTTCATAGCAGCTCTATTTACAATAGCTAAATTATGGAAACAACCCAGATGTCCCTCTCTGGATGAATGGATCCAAAAACTGTGGTACATATATACCATGGAGTTTTACTCAGCAACTAGAAATAATGATATTGCAGCCTTTGAAGGTAAATGGATGGCTATGGAAGAAATTATGCTGAGTGCAATAATCATAACCCAGAGAACCAAGGGTCAAATATCTTCACTCAATCTGTGGAGGCTGGAGCTAGACCCTGGCCAGTGTGAAAGGTTGTCAACTCTCATGTATTAAACCCTAAAAAGGTGTAATGACATACAACCTAAGGCATTCATAGAGATGTACTGGGAAAGAGGGGGGAGGGGAGAGGAATAAGTGTGGGTAATTGGGGGTGGCTTTAGGGGGTAAATCTAATTTTCAGAATATATATATATATGTTTGTATATATATATATATATATATATATATATATATATATATAGTTTCATTGGAAGCATGTTTGTTCAATAAATAAATTTCTTAATAAAAAAATAAAAGAGAAAACAAGTCTCACAGTGATAAAAGTAAAAAAAGTAAATTGATTAATTAACCTAAAGCTTTCTTTTTTATTATGTCAAGGTCTGGATTTTGTATCAGGGTAATACTGGCCTCATAGAATGAGTTTGGTAGAATTCCCTCCTCTTCAATTCTTTAAAATAATTTAAGAAGAATTACTATTCATTTTTCTTTAAACATTTGGTAGAATGGGCTTTTCTTTGATGGAAGATATTTTAGTAATGATTTAATCTCATTGGTCATTGTGATTCTGTTGTTAAGATTTTCTTCCTTTCTCTTTTTCCACTGAGTGACGGGGATTGAAACTTGGGCCTACCACATGCTAATCATATCTTTTACCACCGAGCTACATCCTCAACACCAGGTTCTCTGCTTCTTCATGATTCAGTGTTGATACGGTATATGTGTCTATTTCTTCTAGGTTATTAAAATTTTTGCCATGTAGTTGTTTATAATCATCTCTAACAATCCTCTATATGTCTTGTGTGTCCATTGTATGCCTTCTTAAGATCTTATGGTTTTTTGATATAGATGTTGATAGCAGTAAATTTGTTTTTTACTACTGCTTTTGATGCATCTTATAGGTTTAGTATATTATGTTTCCATTTTAATTTTTTTCAAAAATTTTTTAAAAATCTTAATCTCTTTCTTGAGCCATTGATCATTCAGGAATAAGTTGGTTATTTTCCATGTATACATTTATTTCCCAAAGTTTTTCTTGTTATTGTTTTCTAGTTTTCATGCATTATGATCAGAAAGGATACTCAATTTGATTTCAATTTATAAAATATTTTGAGATTGGTTTTGTGACAAACCATATATGACTTACCCTGGAGAGTGTTCCTTGTGCTGCTGAAAAGAATGTGCATTCAATAGTTTTTGAATAAGATAGTCTTGCAGATATCTATTGGGTCCATTTGGTGTAAGGTACAATTTAACTTTGCTACTTACTTATTAATTTTCTGATCTGTCCGTTGATGAAAGAGGGGTGTTAAATTCACCTACTGTTATTGTGTTGGTGTCTCCCTCTCCCTTTAAGTCTGCTAATATTTATTATAATCTAGGTGCTCCAAAATTGGGTGCATATTTCTAGAATTTTTATTTCCTTTTGATGAATTGACCCCCCCCTTATTATTACATATTGACCTTTCTTGTTTTTTTATACTGCTTTTAACTTAAAATCTGTTTTAACAGATAAAATTATGGCCACTCCCACTTTCTTCAGAATTCCATATACATAGAACATCTTTTTCCATCCTTTTACTTTTAGTCTTCATATTCTTAAGCATGAAGTGAGTTTCTTGTAAGCAGTATATAGATAAGTCTTTTTTTAATCCATTCAGTATTTTAATTGAATAATTTGATCCATTTACATTTAAGATAATTATCAATAGGTCAGGTTTTGCTACTGCTATTTTGTTACTATTTTCTTCTTTCATTATAGTTCCTTTCTTTCTCCCTCTCTTATAATCTTGTTTTTTAGTTAAGTGATTTTGCTTTCTGTAGTGTGCTTTGATTCCTTGCTTATTTTGGGTGTATTGTCTATAAATTCTTGTTTTGTGATTACCATTAGGCCTAAAATATATCTTTTGATTATAACAAGCTATTATGAAATGATAGTAGCTTAACATTGATCATAAAGACAATAAAAGAAACAAAGGAATGGGAAAATATAAATTTAAAAAACTACACTTTCACTCCATTACTCCACACATTTTTTTTTAAAGAGAGAAGGACAGTGAGAGAGAGAAAGAGAGAGAGAAAGAGAGAATCGATTTTTATTGAGTTTTTCACATGGTTTTCATTGCTCTGACACTTAGTTGTGTACGTGGGTTGCTGGGGTTTGAACCCTGTGTACTTGCTCATGCCGGGCAAGCACCATAACTGCCGAGCCACCGCTCCAGCCCCTACTCCACACATTTTTAATTTTAATATCCCATTTTGCATCTTTTGATATTGCCTATATGTTGATATGTTGATGTAATCATTATTTTGATTACTATGTTTTAGACTTAGTATAAATATTTTGCACATTGTTTACAATATTAGAGAATCCTGAATTTGTCTGGATTGTTACCATTAACAAAGAGTTTTATATCTTTTGATGTTTTCTTCATATTTGTTAACGTCTCCTTCAGTTTGAAGAACTCCCTTTAGCATTTCATGTAGGACAGTTCTAATGGTAATAAAAAAATAGCCTGGGAATATCTTTATCTCTTTTCCATTTCATAAGATAGTTTTGATTGATATAGTATTCTTGCTTGGCAGATTTTTCCATCAGCACTGTATAAATCTCATTACACTCCCTTGTTTTTGCTAAGATGTCTCTTTTCACACTAATTGGAAAACCTTTATGTGTTGTTTGTTTCTTTTTTCAGGCAGCTTAGAGAATCTTCTTTGTTGTTAATCTTTGAGAGCTTGGTTATAATATATGATGGGGGTAGACTTGGTTGAATTAAATCTGACTGGCGCTTTTGCACTACCTGTACCTGAATATTTGTGTACTCCTCTAAATATAGAACATTTTCTGCTGTTATGTCTTCAAACATACTTTATACCTTTCTGGCATTAGTAAGTCCCTCTAACACTAAAAATTCAAATATTTGCTCGTTTAAAGCTGTCTCAATTTCTTCACTCTTTTTCATTTATTTTCATATTTCCAAATAGCCTGTCTTTGAGTTCATTGGTTCTTTTTTCTGTTTCATCTATTTGCCTTTCATTCCCTCTATCACATTTAAATTTTGTTTAGTGTACTTTTCAGCTCAAGGATTTCTGTTTGATTTGCGGTGGGGAGGGTACTAGAGTTAGAAACCAGTGGTACTTAATCACTGAGCCACATCCCCAGTCCTTTGAATATTTTAACTTGAGACAGTCTCACTAAGTTACGCAGCCCCTCACTAAGTTACTCAGGGCCTCGCTAAGTTCCTGAAGCTGTCTTTGAACTTGTGGTCCCCCTGTCTCAGTCTCCTGAGCCACTGGCATTATAGGCATGCACCACTACACCCAGCTGTTTGATATTTTTAATAACTTCAGTCTCTCTGTTAAATTTCTCTGATAGTTATTGAGTTGTTTCTCTGCATTTTCTGTTTGAAATAAATCTTAACATATCATTAATCACAATAAATGCATACAAATTCTACCTAACAACTAAAAGGCAGAATTTAGCATGTTATACAAAACACAACAGGGTCCAATATGCAACTTACAAAATGCACCAGAATCTAAAACAAGGTGACAATACTGTGTTAATATAAGGTGGAATTTAAGTTAAGGCAAAACATCTTAAGATAAATAAGGTACAGAACATATTGATAATAGAGCTATCAGCATAAAGTCATTGTCAACTTGTATGTGCCAAAACAGAAATCCTAAATTAACAAAATCAGAAGGAGATAATGACAAGCCAATGAAGAATTTAACATAATTGCCTTAGAATTAGTAGCTTAAACCTACAAACCATGAGTAAGGAGAAAGTATCTTTAAACAGTTATATTAATAGATCTGAGAAGAGCCCAAGTTGATCTGATATGAGCCCAACAAACATATAACACGGGAATTTTCCAACAATGCTTGGAACTTTTCAATGTCATATCTTTTCATGAGTGTTCCTTAGGCTATTTCTCCTTTTCAGCCTATGTTTTGTATTACTTTTCACTCAGATATATGCTCTGTGAGTTGTCTTCCCTGTGTCTACTGAAGAGTCATCAAGCCAGTCAGAGGGTGTCTGCTATGGCTGTGATCTGCAACTGATGTGGCTCCTGGGAGCTTCCCAATGTGACCAATGTCTTCCTCTTCAGCCTTTGAACAGTCATTAGAGGATTTAGTCACACTGATGTGAATTGAATTTAAACTTGTGGCCTTGAGTTCAGAGTCTGTTTCTTTAGTTTTCTGAAGAGAAAAGTTTCCATCTGGGACCCTGCTTGTCTTAGGAGTAAGACGCACAAGTTCAACTGTTATTTGTGCTTCTTGGAAGCCTCCCTAAGAGATAGTGCAAGGAATGTAGTGGAATAAACCCAAAGATAAAGGACATTCACCACTGTCATTTAACAACCTCTGGGTCCATCAACCATTTATGGTTTTTCCCAAAGACAACATAATTAAGTTATCACAATGCGTCAGAGCAAATGTGTCCTTTGCCCTGAGCCCATCACTCCAGATTCTCACGACTGGGCCAGGATGCTTCCTGTTTTCACTTTCCCAGTGACAAAGAAATAATATGTTGCCCTCCTTGAGTGATAGTATTACCATGGTCTTATCCTAAGCTGAGCATTGGTTATGCCTTGATAAGCACTTATGTCCTCACACCCCTTCACAATTTACCAAGCTTTTCCCTAATCTGATTTCAGCTGATATTACTCAAAATCTTATGATGTACAGAAAAAAGGGATTGTTATTTTTATTTGTGGAAATTGTGACTAAGAGAATTAAAATTAATATCCAAAATTTGACATGGCTTTGTGATGTAAAAACTTAAACCCACATTTTCTAACTCAAACATCACTGCCCTTACGTTCTTCTTAACTTCTGATATAGGTTTCAAGCTGGATTATCAGGGTGGAGTTGCACTGGGCACTACTACTCAGGAACATATTTTACTGAGCTGGGTGGAGTTAAGAATGGACCCAATTTACATATTTGTCAAAGATAAAAGTGCTCTGGAGCCAGAATTTTTGAACTTAGATTCTCACTCCAGCACATAATCAAAGCTGTGTGGTCTTGTGTTTCTTAACTTTTCTGTACCTGGGCTTCTTCAACTATAAAATGGAGACATGAATTTTACCTAAGTTGTTGTAGGTAATAATGCATTCAAGGTGCATAGAATAGCACCTGGCACATACTGACTGCTCTAGAAGGGTTGGCTCTTATAATATTATTGTTGATAACGTCATTGTAGTATCAGGATTGTTTGGTTCAGGCTAGGAGCTCAGTGTTTAACCCCTGTGACCTAAACACCTCAAATGTGCCAGGATAAGAAGTTAGTTTAAAGTGAATGGAAACACTTCCTATTCTAATGAGGGGGTTTGCATAGAGCAGAGGTTTAGACAGGCACACAGTCCTCTCATAATTGCCACATTCTGGAGAAAGGAAAATTGCCACTACAGCTAACATAACTGCTCTCCTTCTTAGGTGTCTTCCCATCTCTGTATCCAATTCACTAATCTCACTCTTTCTTACCTCATGTGCCCTGATGTACCCCCATTACGGATTTACAATGAACTTGAGTATTTAAAGTGCCAAGAGCCCAGTCTTGGTGACCACGGGAGTCAACAATCCAACCACTGTGGCCTGGATGTCCTCACTCTGTCCACTCTTCTGCCACCTGCTTCACTTCAGTCCAGAACACTTGCTGGTTCAAATGTAAAACTTAAGTGTGCACAATGTACAGAAGTGTGAGGAACATGCTGATGACAGCCCTCAGGAGGCCCTGGACAATTTGGACTTTCTCTCTCTGGGCAAGATTTTTAATCCTAAACAGGGCTTTCTAGTCTCCCTTTGCCTTCACTCCCTGTATCCTGAAAGTCCCTTCCTCTGTCCCTGAGGACATGCCTGCTCACAGAACCTAGCTACCCATTCCAGTCCATCAGTTTTTTTCATGGTCATGAAGTTAGGTCATCAAAGAGGCAGACCCTTAACTTCTCGGACTGGGTGAATGATTCCTGTGGTTTCAGAGGGGAATGACCTGTCCTCTAGCCACCTATTCCCTAAGCTGATGCTATCCTTCTTCTGGGAACCCTGATTACTCTGTTCTGTCTCCAGCCTGTGTTCTCAGGCTCCAGGTTTGGTTTCCTGTGTCTCACTTGCTCCTGCCTGCCTCATACAGTGCCTGTCTTCGGTCCTGAACCTTAGTCCTGATGTCTTGTTAACTCCACTTTTCCTACTTGCACAATCCCTCTCAGAGTCCACACTAGACACCTCACATCCACTTGGCCTCAGGTAGGCAAATCCTGGTGCAGCATCACCTAGCATGGAAGCTGGCTTCTACACAAAAAGTCCTTTCCCATGATATATAAAATATGAGACAATGGATTTATACCACCAAAGTACAATGAGTTAGCAGTCAAGGAGTTGATTGTCTATCAGTGTCTGTGGCCTGTTTTTTGTTTTAAATTTTATTGAGGAGTTGTGTTGTTGTGCAATCATAACTGCATATGTAGTAACAATGTGCTACGCCCCTGATCAAGGAGTGCACCAACACTTCCTCTTGCTGAAGTTTAAGTGTGCAGCTAATAACTCTCATCCCATACACCATCCAAGGGCTAAGCCATTCCTGAGATACGATGGTTCTCTTCTGTATCCAATGATTATAGCCATGTATCTTAAAGACTCAATTCCTAAGTAAATCATAATCTATGGCAACAAGTTAAATTAAACACATTTCAGTTAGACATCAAATACCAAGTTAGTATTCCTTTAAAGTAGATATAAGGGGAGGGGAGAATGGAAGCCCATAATACATATAGGAATCTTATTTTCTCTGATTTACAGATCATGTTATATGCATGTTATATGCTCCTGTTCAAGTCAGGACTTTGACTTCAGGAGAGTCCTTTCTCTCCATTTACATTTGCCATTGAAACATCCTTCTCCCTCAGTCCTTTGGTCCCCCTAGATTGCCTTATTTCTGCTTAGGGAAACATTTTCTTCACTTCCCCCTCTGGTCAGAGAAGACATTAACTTTTTCTCTCTATTTTCATACCAGCTATTTAGTATAGTATAGTATAGTATAGTGTGGTATTTTTCTTCCAAGCCTTCTCTCTCCAAAAAAAAAGGTGTTTTTCCAAGGTGCCTCTGTCTACATCCTGATATCCCAGTTCTTCAGCCCCAGAACCCCAAAGTCACCATCATAGGACCTTCAGACCAAAGCTGGGTCCACCGGCAGTTTTGCATTATGAGACATACAAACACACACAAAAAAAAATATATTTAGTCATCAAGATCATCATTGTCAGACAGGTTTATTAACAACAACTTTTGATGCTGAGCTCAAGATTTATATAATTGGAATACTCAACAGATTGAATAATGGAATGGAAAATTCAGGAGAATGCTAACCATTCTCTTCCTACTCACACAGGAATATAATATGCAGAGCAAGAGATAACAGGATGTGAGGAATAAATGAAAATGCTAGAAAGGTCCCCTGGTGGGAGATACCTCCTCCCATCCTCATCCCCCAGTACCACCAGCATATCACACTGAACATCCCTGCCCTCCTAGAAAGGATGGGGAGGATGTCTTTGAATTAATCATGTTTTGAGACTACCAAGGTCAATGACACAGGGAGACAAATTCCTTTGTCAAATGTAAATTGTTTTATGGGATCCTGCAATTTGATAACAACTAAGAATATTTTCTCAGAAAATGCTTAACAATAGGAAGAATTGCAAGGTGAAGGGAACTCAAAATGCGGGTAGGCTATTGAGCAGAGAGGGTGTTCAAATGTTGGGAAGAGGCCAAAGTTCCCAGAGCACTCTTTGCCTTCTTCACCATGACTCTGAGCCCAGTTCTGGAGAACCTGTGGTTCTGGGCTCCATTAGGTAAAGCACGGAACCTGCTTTTCAGTGTCTGTACATCCATGAATCTAACTGGACATTCTTGGAAAATCTAGCCTCTTTCTCAGTGCGGTTACCCCCGTAGAATGTACCCACCCTAAGAACAATCTTCTTCCAGGCCCTCAAATACCCAAGAACCCTCATGAGGCCATGGATCACACCTTTTCCTCACCCAGCCATTGATCAATGTCCCAGCGGCTGGAAGGACTAGAAGCAAGAACACCTGTCAAGGCTGCAGGAAGGATTTTGAGCCTCTGGTATTTTCTGCAAAGGCTGGTAGAGATCAACAGTGCTCTGCTAGCAAAAGTAAGATATGAATCCTGAAGTACAGCCACTACTTTCTTGTTCAAGTTTTAGCTGTATGCCCCTGGGCAATGGGAACAAAATTCTCTGTGCCTCACTTTTTCTTCTGTAAAATAGAAATAGCTGTAATATTTGTTGAATAGATAATAGCAGAATATTAGCATTTTTTTACAGAACAGAGTTTTACAATATTTATGGAAAAGATAATAAGTAGTATGAATAGTTAAATTCTCCATGCCTTGGATTCTCATCTGTAAAATGGTACTGAAAGTTGCATTTATAGAATAGAGTTATATAGATTAAATTAAGTGATATCTAGAAAGTACCTAAGTATTTCTATAGAATTCTTTCTAATATTCTGAGTTTAAAAGAAAACAAAATTGGGTAGTAAGTAACAGATTCTCACTTGGAGTCTGGTCTTTTGCCATGATGAGAGCCCCTGTGCTGGTGATGAAATCTTCCAAATACAGTCATGAGGATAACTAATCCCCTCCCAGACACACTTCGCCCATGTGCAACCGATGCAGGTAGAACCACAGACGAGATGATGAAGAACGGGAAGACACAAGAATATTTCAGGAAAACGCGTCTCTGGCTTTTTTCAGATCTGAGCTGTGAGCAAATTCTTCCTGGCTCTAAGGAAAAGGCACATTCATAAGCTGGAGACGAGGCTGATGAGGTGTGCAACTTCCTGTTTCCTTGGTGAATGCCTCAGAAAACATCCAGCTGGGAATTTTAAAATTTTCCACTCACTGTCGCCCCGCAAAGCTCACAGAAGGTTGGATGGGATGAGTCAGGGAGCCGGTTTGGGGATAGCAGACCTGGGGGAGGCGCACAGCCTCTTCATTGCTTTCTCAGTAACTCACAGAGACCAGTGACCTTTGCATCCCGACAGCTTCTGGATAGCCTCTGGATAAAGGAGTGTGACTCCTTAAGATCACAGACCCAGAGCATCTGAAAGCCATAAGGTATTTCATGCAGGTTGATGACTAACGCCCTCTGGGGAAATGAATGTCTATTTTCTTACAAAAACATCTCTTAGAATAACCTCTCCTCTGGTGGTTTCCGCCTTAAGATGTGACTGCTTAATTACTTCAAAGAGTTTCATTTTAACCTTTCTGTGGTCGGGGTAACAGTGTTTATCTCTTCCTCTCGTCATGACTCCTTAGCCCCTTTGCTACAGCTTCTCTAACTACAACTGCCCTTAAAATCCTGGAGCCTCAGAGTCTTTGGTTGTCTTTTTCATACTGTTTAATTTGGACCAGTGATTTTTAGCCTTTTGTGGTGAAAGACCACTTTTCATGAAGTCCACAAATTTTCCTACTGTAAAATTCAGTATAGCATCTAAAATACTGTAAACAACTTCAGGGGTTACAAGTCCACTGAAGTGGTCCCATAACACTCCAGAGAATCCATGTTTTCAATGGCTTCTAGTACATTCAATGTTGTGCAAACATCATGGAGAGTTTTAGAACAGTTTTACCACCTCAAAATAGAAATGCAACATACTTTTGTCTATCACCCGCAATTAACCCATTCCCCCAGTGCAAGCAGCCACTAATCTGCTTTATCTCTATGTGTTTCCCCTTTCTTAAGTTTTCCTATGAAGGGAATCTTATCATACATGTTCTCTCTATGTAACTATCTTCTCTCAGGATAGGATTTTTAGCTTCATCCATATTGTAGCAAGCATCAATGTGTTATCCCTTTTCATGGAAAAATAATGTTGAATCGCATTGGATAGATCCCATTTTTAATCCATTCATCGGTTAATGGACATTTGTGTTACTTCTGTGTTTTGCTAATGCCCAACATAGAGTCAGTCAACCACTGCTCTCTTACACTCTTTCCAAATTGATGCAACCAAGCTCAATCTGTAATAGGTCCTCTCTAAACCCTTTATGGAGACATCCACAGTTCTGCATGGAACTTGTTTTCCCTCATGCAATGGGAAATGAACTCCACTCCATGCTGGTCTTTGGTTGAAGGTGTTTGATGCATGTATTCTAGGTGATAGACCTGGCCTGAGTTGTGCCATTTTTGTTCTTGGCCATGAAATGTTGCTAGCCCCTAAATGAATATGCTCGGGCCTCATATTTCTCTCTGCTTACTAGGACACCATGATGTCCTGTAAGAACCTCAAATGCAAATGACAAAAATAAATGTTTATTCTGAAATTTTATTTTTGTATGATCTCTATCTTAATTAAAGATACCACTGTTTAATAATACACAATTAGAGCCCACACACTGCATTACTCAACTCCTAAGCCTGCGCTCGCCTCTTCATTTCCACCAGGGCTGTCCCTGTCTCCTGCCTAGATTACTGAACAGCTTCCTTTCTCCCTCCAGCCTTCATTCTTCACATTCTTCCCTCTACACTGCACTGCCATTTTTTAAAATACAAAACTTATGTTATATTTCTTTTCATAATCCTTTTATGGCCCGTATTTTCTGCAGAATACAATAAGCATTCTTTATTAGGGCATTTAAGAATTCCTCGTGCTCTGGCCCTTGGCTGACCATTCATGAACACTGTGGGTCCTAGCTACAGTGAACAACTCAAAGGGCCAGGAAAAGTCACCATCTTCATCAACCTCTCACATTACCATGCCGTCCCCATCCCTAGATGATTTGGAAATGTCTCCTCTCTCCAGTGTGGTCAAACCTTACTCATGGGTCACCTTTTCCAGGAAGCCTTCCACACTTGACTCTGTGGTCTGTTTCCTGTCATTTTTTTTAGTACATACCACCTGCTAAGTTCCTCAATATGACATCCCTTCCCAAAGGGACTATAATTACTATAATTATGTCCTGATTTCTAATGGCTTTGCTTTTACAGTACTGATCTATCTGTTTTGTCTTAACACACCAAGCGTTCATGGCAGGAGGTTCTATGGGAGGGAGAAAAGAATCAGAGAGCAGATCAATATCTTAAGCCTGTTTCATGCTACTATAACAGAATGTCTGACACTGGGTAATTTATAAAGAGCACATGCATTTTTCACCATTTTGGAATTGGGAAATGTCAAGTTCAAGACCCTGGCAGCTGGCGTCTGGCCTTCTTGCAGTGTACTCTGCTGGAAGGAACACTCCTGTCCTCAACATGGCAGGGTAAAAAGGAATGGACTCTTGCGGTCCAGCTATTTTCTAACAGCATTAGCCCAAACATGAGGCCAGAGCCTCCCCTTAGGCCCCACCTCTACTGTACTGTTGCATGGGGAATTAAGTTTCCAACACAGGAGTTTTGGAGGATATGTCCAGACCATAGCAATTAGATAGAAACTGCTCCCTCTGCCTCCTCTGGTGGGGGAGATGAGGCAGTGTGAGGGAACATTCTGAGGATGTAGGATTGGGATGTTCACAGTTCTAGATTGGCCACAGGCTGGTTTTACCCCAGAGGTAAGAGTTACCCTCTCAGATCTAGAGGAAAATTTACTTTGTGTCCCTGCACCAAGCTGTATGGGCCAGAGGAGAATGATGGATGTTAGAGTAAGTGACTGAGCACACTCAAGTCTAAATTCCAGGTGACGGGAATTGAAATAGCAAAACCTGGAGATGTAGTCATGATCACACCCATGTTTATTAATCCCCCACCTCTGTTCCAGACACTGTGTCCCAAAGGAGAAGCAGAAAATAGGATAATACAACCTCTTGCACTCCAAAATAATGCATTATCTACACTGGAAAAAAAGAGGAGAGGTTTTACCTCAAAAATCATTTGAGGACCCTATTTAAAAAGCAGATTCCTGGCCTCTAATCTTTGGGATAGAATATGGTCAATTAATTTTGTTGTTGTTGTTGTTGTTTGTTTGTTTGTTTAAGAAGCAGGTGACCTCTGAACTTCCTTTGACAATACTGGTTTAGCATCTTCTGGAACCAAACAAGCAGCAGCCAGTGTGATGTACCTCAAACTCAAGCAAAGAGTCGATGCCTCACATCAGCATCTTTTCCCTCTTCCATGCCAACAGGACCCTTTAAAAACCCAGTAGTGCATGTTACAGCAGCACCTTCCAATATGGCAGCTGCAAGCCACAGACGACTGAGATATTCCATTTGAAATGTGGCTGGTCCAATTGAGATATGCTGCAATGGTACGGTATGGGCAAAAAATGTAAAATATCTCATTAACAATTTTTGAGGGCTGGGGGTGTACTCAGTGGTAGACCACTTGCCTAGCATGCACAAGACCCTGGATATAATCCCTAGCAATACACACACACACACATACATACACACACACACATATATATATACACACACACTAGTTATATGTTGATAATATTTTGAATATATGTGATTAAATAAGTAAAATGTATTTAAAAAATTTTTAAGACTTCTTTAACTACTAGAAATTTAAAAATTTTATTTGTGGCTTGGATTTGCAATTCACATTCTATTTCCACTGGACTATGCTGGTCTACACAATCCCTCCCCCAGAACACCACTCTTCTTTTCCACCCTTTCCCTGGACCTATGGCTGCCCCCAGATGAAAGGTCCCTTGGGAAATTTAACAACCATAATTTATTGTTTCTTGTGAGCCACACACCGCACTAATGACTTTATCCATGGGATTTCATTTTTGTTCATAACCACCTCTCACGGAACAGCTATTGTGGTCCCCCATTCTCAGATACAGTGCCCCCGACATGAACCTCTCCTAGCATGGTTAGTGTGCTGTGTTGAGAAAGCCCTCCTGCGATCTGAGTCCTCCACCCTCTCCCAGTAGCTACACATGTTGAGATCATTTGCGTTGACCACTGGTCTCCTGGCACAGCAGTGCTATGGAGTTCAGCCAGGTTAACTGACTTGCCCACTCAGTGGTCTTACTGTTATTAGATGATAGTAGATTTGTGGGAAGGTCCATGATTCTTTTTTGACCACTTTATTGAGATATGATTGGCAATTAAACAGCTGTGTACTTTTGAACCCCTGCCCGTGGCAGCCAGGGTGCAGGAAGAAGAGTCAAGCAGAATTCTCTTTTCCTGTGATTGATTTTCCCACGGGGGAGTGGGGAGTAGAGGGGGCAAATCACCAACAAGTGTACAAATGTTGGTAAACTCTGCAACTGGTCCTAATCAAACTGCTAAGAAGAGCACTTGTAAGACCCAAAGCACCTGGGAAGATCATTTGTAAAGGAGGACCAAGCTAGAGCCCAACAGTGCCTCAGGATATAGTTACGGTGCAATAAACACTTTCCAACACCAGAGGGCAATGTGTGACCACCGTCGTCTCGCATTCGGTTCCTCTCAGCGGCCTTCTAGCAGGTACCCCACTCCCTCCAAAAAAAGCAGACTCTTCATGCCTTCCCGGATCTGTCACTGGATCAGTGGGGGCTCTGGGTTTCAGAGCACTTAGTCTGTACAAGGCAGACTCCATTCGTTAGGGCTCAAGGTGACGCTGAACAATATGGCAGGAGAGTGTGGCAGAGGTGACACAGCTCACATGATGAGCAGAGGCCTTAGACACTTGATTTAACCTGTCTTCCTTTCTGCCCTTCAGGTCCCCATTCCTCCTCCCTGAGCTTCCTCTAGGCATGTGGTCATCACCATGGCCTTTCTGACTTTTCTTTTGGACAGCAGAATAACAGACGTTTCTCAGGTTGTTCACGTACTTTCACGTTTGAAATGATCTCCGCTATGTAAATGTAGGGATCACAGCCCAAACACCTTAAACAGTCAAAGGCAATAGGAGGGAGAGAACCCTGGTAGGCAGTCTGGAGTGGAGGGCAACAAAGGGCAAGGAGCCTCATTGGATCCTTACCACTCCTCTACTGGGGAAAGATCGTTATACAGAGGAGGAAACAGAAGTTCCCAGAAGTTTCCTTAATTCATGCTTTCTAATGCAATCTTCACATCTCTCACAAAGGAGCTGATGAAAGACATTGTGTATGAAATAAAAGGGAAGCTGCTTTCAAACAGAAACTACACTACAGGTAACGAAGTACGCTAGGGAAAACTGGATTCGGTTGCTGCAGGGATGTGGGCAGATGGTTCAGAAGAGAAGCAGAGAGCCCTCTGGGCTGACTGAAGGCACTGAGCCACGAGGGCTTGCTCAGGTGCAGTCAGCGGTGACAACTCTGCTTCTCCAGCCCATGCAGTCCAAGTCCAGGAATTCCTCTTGTTTGTATGGGAGGTGGGTAGGTAATAGCTAGTTGGGATCCAAGAAAGTCACAACAGAGGCAGCGAAGAGAGATGTCTTCCTAAAGGAGTTCCATCCTGATTGTACAATGTGGAATCCCCAGCATATTAGAACTGTTCAGGACTCTCATCTCCAAAAATGCTCTTCTTCACCCATTGTAAATCTCCACTTTACACCATCTAAAAGAGAAACATACCGCCTGTATTTGTTCCACCAGATCTTTCCCCATCTGCCCAGAGCGAAGGTGGAGGCTTAAGCATCTCTGACTGCGCTAGTGGAGAGCCGGTGATAATTCTCCATATTGGCCACCAGGTGGCAGCAGCAGTATGGGATGAAAGGGATGCACGCTTTTTTTTTTTTTTTTTCCCCTGTAAGGGAGAGGAGCCGCTGTTCAATGCTATACAAGCTGTTGTTTCCTCAGTACTTTCAAACTGTCTCCATTGTAAAAGTCCTTGTTCCAATGTTTGTGTGGCAATACCCCCTTCTGTACAAAGCACTTCTGTCTCATTAGCAGTCTGATCTTCTGCAACAGGACTTAAAGCTACAGTTAGAGGGTATTTTAGTCAGCTTTTTCGTTGCTGTGACCCAAGGACCTGACAAGAAAATTTTAGAGGAAAAGGTTTATTTGGGGGCTCATGATTTCAGAGCACTTAGTCTGTAGAAGGTGGGCTCCATTCTTTAGGGCTCAAGGTGAAGCTGAACAGCAATGGCAGGAGAGGTGGCAGAGGTGAAGAAGCTCACATGCTGAGCAGAGGCAGAGAGAGAAACTCCGCTCCAGATACAAAATGCATATCCCAAAGGCACACACACCTCAGTGACCCACCTTCTCCAGCCACATCCTACCTCCCCTCAGCTGCCAGATCTCACTGGTTGGGTTAAGGCTCTTATACCCCAATCATTTGTTAGGTTGTAGCTAGCAATGAGCAGTGAAATGCAGGGCAAAGTCACAGGTATACTTAAAACAATTCTTAAAGTTTTTTTTTTCCTTTAAAGCTACTGCCAAGGCAGATATGAAAATAGTTTGCAGAAGCTTAGCTGTGGAAAAACATCAGCATACAAATCATGAGGATAAACAAAAGTAAAAGAGATGATGGGGAAGGGGATGCCTCAAGCAAAAAGGATATATGGACTATCACCTGACAGGACCCAGAAAGGTTAAGACAATAAACACTAGAAGCTACGGCACCAGGCACCTCCTACCAGCTCAAAAGGAAATATTGTTTAGTAGCACAGGTGCACTGAGGTCGCTTTTGCCTGCTATTGACCCCAATGCCCACATTAACATGGGGTTGACTTGCAGATGAAGCCCCCCTAAATAGGATGGCCACTGTGACAGTTCCCAAGAGGACCAACGAGGGTCAAAAGCTCCACTGCCCGACGTGAAGGAGTTGAACACCTGATTGGGGAAGGCTGCTGAAAGAGGACCCCGATTTTCAAATCAGCCGTCCAACAGTAATAAATCTGAAGACAGCATTGTTTCCTTTGTGGTTCTCTGCTCAGAGACAGCCACTCTCTCTCTTGTGGGTGCTTTCTGCCTGAACCTTACTCTGCTTTTATTTTATTTTCACTCCTCTTTCACTTAAAATTCTCTTGCATGACTTTTAGTGTAACTTTAAATTTTCTTTCATTAGAACACAAGAACCAAGGTTTGGAGTTTCAGCTCCCTGCCTTCCTGTGATGATTTCACCTCCACCTTCACATTGTCTCACACTGAGTTTTTGGAGGACACCCTTCATCCAAATCATAACATTACCCTGGCCCCCAAAAGCTCATGACAATCTCCACTGCAAAATGTTTTTAATCCATTTCCAAGAGTCCCCATAGTCTCAAAAGTTCAAGTCCAAGGTCTCCTCCGAAATTCAAGTCAAACTTGCATTGTGAGATCCTGTGAACATCACAGATCAAGTTACATTCGCCCACTACATGATGGTACAGCATAAACATTTCCATCCAGGCAAACAGGGGCATAGAATGAAGGGATGGGACCAAAGCAAGACCAAAGTTGAGCTGGGCAAACAAGACCTGTCGTTCCATGTGCAGCATCTGGAGCACGTGGCATCGTGACGTTCTGTCCAATGGGCTTGGGCAGCTCCACCCCATGGCTTTCCTGGTTACAGTCCACATGACCCCTCTGCTCATTTGTCTGAACTTGATTCCCACAACTTTCTTGGACAGACGTTCCAAGGTATTGGCATTTCTTAATTTCAGGGGTCTCGCATCACCCTCTCAGGGCTGCCCACAGGGACTCCAACCCTGGGGCATTTTGCCTGGCCTCCCAGGCCTTCCTTGGAAATCTCAGCAGAACCTCCATGGCCCCTTAACTCCAGCATCCTGCAATGCTCCAGAACCAGCACCACATGGCTGATGCCAAAGTCTGTGGCCATCTGGAATAGCAACCAAGCCTTCAGGGACTACGGCTATAGCAGCTTCTGAGTACCTGAGTGGCTGAACACGTTAAAACACCTCCCTAGGTGCCCCTGTGCAAGCAGGGGGCCCCACTGGCTCTTCTCAAGGGATTTTTTACTCCCTTGAGCCTGAGGTGAGTGTGATCTGACCAAATCCTGAGATACCCTCAGCCCATCTTTCTTATTGTCTGTAGGCAAAGTCTTAAGCATTTCCTTAGTGGCAGTAATGTCTTTAACTAAACTGCAAATTCTTTAGCCCCAGATTTACTCCCATCTTTCAAGTCCAAGTTTTTCAAAATCTCTTTGCTCTGCTTTCTCCTTCTGATTATTACAATAAATTTGGCTAAAAGCCACCAGCAATATCAATAGTACCTCCTCAACTCTATGTTGCGTAGAAATTTCTTCCACCAGATTAAGAAGTCCATCACTTTTAAGATCAGGCTCACAGAAAGTCTCAGGACACGGACAGAATTCAGATCACTTCTTAGTCAGAATGTAACATGAATGGCTTCTGGTCCAATTTCCATACAGTCCTCCTCCTCTGAAAACTCTCAGCTCTGACTTCACTGTGCACAGTCCTATCAGCATTCTGGTCTTCTGAGCTCCTACAGGAATCACCCATTAAGCTCCACTTACAACAATCTAAAGCCTTTCTGGCTTGCACTGCCAAACATCTCAAAATTCCTTCCACCATGTCCAGAAAGCTCCAAAAGCTTCTGAACCACCTGGTCAAGTTAGTCACAGCAACGAGCCCACTCGCAGTACTAATTTCTGTTTCAGTCAGCTTTTCCATGGCTATGACCCTAGCATCTGGCAAGAACGATTTTAGAGGAAAAGGTTTATTTGGGGGCTCATGATTTCAGAAGTCTTAGTCCACAGAAGGCCGACTCCACTCCTTGGAGCTTGAGGTGAGGCAGAACAGCATGGCAGGAGAATACGGCACAGAAGAAGCAGCTCACACGACAGTCAGGGGAGCAGAGGGAGAAACTCCACTCCAGATACAAAATATATACCCCAAAGCCACGCCCAGTGACCTAACTCCTACAGCTACCCTACCCACCTTCAGTTGCCACTCAATCCCAGTCATGACTGGGTTAAGTCTCTTTATAACCCAATCATTTCACCTCAGCCTCTGCATTGTCACGTAAGCTTTTGGGGGACACCTTTCACCCCAACCCTAACAGAAGGTGATGTTGCAGTATGCCATACGCAGGATCCCTCAGTCACAGTGTTTCAGATGACTTACATTTCAAGAGATCCTCCATTCAGAGCATCGCCACCACCAGGACCTCGGCTACCTGATCCGAACACACCTTGTCCTCTTGCCACAATAAAACACAGCAGCACATGTGCGTGGAAGTGGTTACAATTTTTCAGGTATGCAAACTCACATGATAGAGACAAAACTTCTCTGCTCCCATGTTATGCTTGCACAGGCGGGGAGTGTGCAAATTCAAGGACAATAAAGACATTCAAAGAAGAAAAGATGAATTTGTCCATGAGTGTGGCAGAGCACTGAGAAACAAGGACTTTGCTGAATAGTCAGCAGCAAAGATTTATATACCAATTTCCAATGGAGGAAAGGTCTCATAAGGCACTTTAACATCATTTGGGTGGAATGTCCCACTTCCCAAGATCAACTGCTTTCTTGACTGGGGACCTCCCAAGTCTATGGGCGGGGAGGAGTGGTAGCAACCATATCCCACGAAACTCTGCTTTAATCATGCAAATTATATGCAGATGAGATCTTTTTCTGCATCCACTCTTGGGTTTGGGGTCTTTTAATTTCCTCCATTTGAAATTTCCCAAGCAGTTTCACAGATAAGGAGCTTGATTGCTTGCTGCAGAGAGAAATATGATATTAGGAACTGGGAGGCAAGGCACCACAGTGGTGCACACCTGTAACCCCAGTGGCTCTGAAGGGTGGGGCATGAGGATGGTAAGTTTGACATCAGCCTCAGCAACTTAGATAGGCCCTCTCTCAAAATAAAAATAAAGATTAATGGTTGGAGCAGACAGTAAATAGTTTCTGAGTTCAGAGGGTGGTCAGTTAGGATTTTAAAACACTGAGTGAGTTGGAAGAGGTTTTAGATAATGAAGTGAGGATAGAAAGAGCAATTTGATGTTTTTCCCAGTTGGCAGTTTTCACGTCTTTGGTAGTAAAAGACAGCAGTGTCATGGTCGTGTTTATTTCCTGGAGTGGAGCAGGGAGGATGTGGGTGTTCTGATCAACATCCTGAGCCATCCACAAGGCAGCAGCTCCAGGCACAGAGGTTGCCCAGACATAATCTGTTGAAACAGACTTAAGTTGTCCAGTTTCAGCTCAGGGAGCTTTTTCAGACCTTTGGGAGTTGTCTTATAGACAAGACAATGTAAATTCCCAGTAATGATCTGGGAAATCAGGTTTTAATTTTCACTGATACCAAGAGAATAGAGTAGGAGAAAAAGGATTTTGGATATATCAAGGAAACTAGAAGAATTTAAATTTTGGTAAGAACTGATAAAATAGGCAAGATGACAGAAACCAGTCCTGTTTAAAGATAGATAATACAATCTCAAACCTAATAAACAAGATTAGAATTTGATAAATCACAGAGTGCAAGATAGCTTTCTGTTGAAATACAAAACTTTCTCAAAGGTCTCCTTCTTTGATCAAAAAGATAAAGCATATTGTCATTTACAAAGTAAGCCTGGTCTCATTAGATGTAGCCCGATTATTTACATATGTGCAGTAAGAGTAGTGACGGACCACACAAGCCTTTTTTAAAGTTTTGCTTTTCTGGGATTTTTTTTTTTATATAAGGAATCTTAGATTAGATGTTCAAAGGCCAAAGCTAGAAAGCCAAGCAAAGAAATCATCAGACTTCACTGTAGCACATATAGGTTTGTATGAATTCCTTCCATTCTGAGATTCCTAAAACATCTTGAAATTCTTGAATCTTTCAGGATGTGACCCTCAGGCAGGAGGATCACAGGTTCAAAGCCAACCTCAGGAACTTAGTGAGAGTCTGTCTCAAAGTAAAATGTAAAAAGGGCTGGGGATGTGTTCTGTGGTTAAGCGCCCCCTGAGTTCAATCCCTGATACAAAAACAAAAAAAGTTTTTAAAGCCTTCAAAATAAAATATTAAAGAATCAGCAGTACTCCAAGGAAAGCCATAAAAATCATAATCACTGTGCATCAGTGCTCATGTGATTCATCCTTTTCCTGATCGTTCTTGGACTGCTTGCCGTGAACTCATCAGTTTCTCCACTAGAGTTCTGGAAATTCTCGCTCAGTCCAGTGGTTTATTCTTAACTATTTCAGCCTCACCATGAGAATCCTGTACCCCAGAGGATCTGTTGCAGTCCTCTCCATGGTCTCTGTTGCCATTCTTTTTGTTGAAGACAAAGCATTCTGCTTTGTATGTAATTTCAAAGGTTTTTGGGAACGTATCACAGTAAAACTATTACTTTTTTAAGAGAGAGAGGGGGACAGTGAGAAGGAAAGAGAGAAAGAGAAAGAGAAAATTGACTTTATTTAGTTTTTCATCTGGTTTTCATTTCTCCGAAACTCAGTTGTGTATGTGGTGCCAGGATTCAAACCTGGGTCCTCGTGCATGCCAGGAAAGCACCGTAACCGCTGAGCCAACGCTGCAGCCCAAACTAGTACTTCTGTGGATGAAAAAACTTACATTGTTCATGATTCCAGATCTGACAAGAGTTCATTATAAAAATAACAAAATTAAAAAGGAAATTTGGTTGTTACTGGAACAGATGACATTTAAATTTTAGTATTGTTACAAGTATTAACATGATTCCTGGACATGTCATGGACAGTGAAAGCATGGACAAACTTCTGGTAAGTTTATACAATTCCAAAAATATTTCTGTTAATAACTTTTAACTCTGCAAATATAATGTAGGAAAGTTTATGCATTTCTTTTTATTTGACAATGCTGCTTCTGTTATTTAAACTTTATAATTAATTTTTAACATCTCTCTTTTTACCAGATGAAATAACGCCTGCTTTGAGGTTTTTCAGTACTCTGGGAACTCTTCAAGTCAGTCTGCAATCAATATTTTATTTACGGTTTGATTTTGGGGACATGACTATATTTGTATTGAAGCTGTACTCAATCTATTTATATTCTGTAATAGTGAAGCATTAGAAATATCCAATGGTTTGAAAAATTGATAAAGTTGGGTAATAGGTCACAGTGAAATAATATTTAGTTATTTATTTAACCAACGTGACAATAAAAAGAGTTCAAAAGTAAATATAGAAGGTCACACAATTGTTTAAAGTAAAAAAGAAATAAAATCTCAGCTCTTTTAAAAAGTGAGAAGACGTGGTTCTCATAGTCTAGCACATGATTAAGTCAACCTGCAGCACGGTAAATTAGTAAGACATGGAATCTTAGTTTCATAAGTGACTTTTAGTCAGCTTTTTATTGCTGTGATCAAACTGCTTGACAAGAACAACTTAGAGGAGGAAAGACTTATTTTAGCTCACAGTTTCAGAAGTTTGAATTCATAGTTTGCTGGCTCCATAGCGTTAGGCATGAGTTGAGGCAGGACTTCATGGCGAAAGAGAATGATGGAGAAAAGTTGCTCAACTCATGGCAGCCAGAGAGCAGAGGGGGGGGGGGGAGGGAGGGAGAGAGAGCGAGTGAGAGAGAGATAGAGAGAGAGAGAGATGTGCCAGGGACAAGAGGTACATCTCAAAGGATCTATCCCTCTAATTAAGTCCCACCTCTTACAGCTCACAATAATTCCTTCAAATTATTAATCCACTAATGAGGTCCTTACAATCCAGGCTCTTCCCAAAAGTCCTACCTCTGAACATTGCTGTACTAGAGATGAAGCCTTCAACTCATGAGCCTTTGGGATTCATTCCAGATCCAAACCAGAACAGACAGATTACTCAAAAGGTAAAGAAAAAGCTTTTAAAATAGTTTATTAACAGCAGACTAATAACCCACGAAAACTTTAGCATCTTTAACAAGGAGAGAACAGAACTTTGTTTTGCATTCTAGTACTATTAATACTAAAGCTTATTTTTAAAAAGGAAACTTATAAAGAAACCCATCCAACCACAGCCAGCTTTGACTGCATGACATAAAATCCTTTTCTTGTAAACCCTCTGCACTTTTCCACATCCATTCGGGTTTTATTCTACTCTCTGTCTTTTATTCTGAAACTACCAGTCATTTACTTTAGGAAAGACTTGCTCTCTTTTGTTATTCTTAATAAAATAGATCTTAATTTCTTCATACTTTTAATATAATGCCATTTCCCTTTACTATAGTTTTCTTGTACTTTCACTTACGTATATTATTATAATTAATTTTTGTCATTAGTGACCTTTATTTTACATAGAAAAAGCTTAGAAAACTAGAACATGGGTAGGTATGAACTGTATTATACACCAGCATTCTGTGATAGACAGCAAAGTTTATATTTTGTCTCAAAAGTTTTGTTTTCTTGTTTAGAGAGTATTGTTATTTATCATGGCCCCAAAAATCTGCTAAAGGGCTAGGGATGTTGCTCAGTGGTAGAGTGCTGACCTAGCGGGTGCAAGCCCTTGGGTTCAACCTCTAGCACCACACATGCAAAAAAAAGTTTTTTATTAATGGACTTAGGTACCCTCTGTAAAAGGAAGAAGCCAAAAGTATTTAACTTAAAACTTACATTTGACCATTAATGTTTTTCTTAAAGGTGTTTTACTTAGAACTGATCTAGATATTTAACAAATATCTATTATATCTATTACTTAGCATAATTTTAAGTTTGCAAGTCACTAATAGATTGTGGAGAAAGACTGTGAGAGAAAGAGAAAAGAGAGAATCAGTTTCATTTGGTTTTCCATATGGCTTTTGTTGCTTGGACACTTCGTTGTGTACGTGGTAGTGGGGTCTGAACCTGTGTCGTTGCACATGCCAGGCAAATGCCAAAACTGCTGAGCCACTGCTACAGCTTCTGTGGAAACTATTTTTAAGGAAACATATTATAAAATATTAATTATTATTGGAAAGTCCATTCAGAAAAATTTTATACCACTTATATCAATATAATTTCCATTTTAATACCTAGACTTAGAATTCATGAAAATTTCGTAAGATATTAAAGTTAATCACAGTTAATCTCTTATCATCTGAATCTGTTTTCCTCTTAATTATTTTTCCAACACGTGTGTTAGTCAAGAATCAAAAAAACTTCAAAACAGGCATCAGTGGTATCTGCATGACCTTCAGAGGCTACTGCATCTGACCTTGGCCAAACAGAAGAGATGATAACAGCAGCCAGGCCAACTTTTGAACCTGCAGAGGTGGAAGAGAAAAGGAAAAGGTGATTTGAACTCATTCTCAAAGCAGTATTCAAACAGAGAACTGCCCCTCATTCAAAGATAAATACAAACAACTAAGTATACCCCTGACTATCCCTGTAGAGTTCATAAATGTGTCTTCAGGAGACATTGGAAAAGACAGTGCAAGAGCTGTTGCAAGAGGAGAAAACAGGGATCGTCCATCTCAAGGACATATAATCTCCTATTCAGGATCAAAGAAGCCTAGGTTAGATGAGATTCCCGCTGGCCACCTCCATAGATGGCACTCTAACAGATGAGCAAGATGGAGATTTTGAAGAGCAGAGTGACGATGGTGATACCACAGCTTATCTTGCAGAACTGAAAAAAAAGGTAAAGATAAAAACACAGAAGAGCAGATCAGGAAGGACCAATAACAAAAAGATGAGGAAGACAGAATTTGCACAGAAAACATTCTAAGTGGAAACCTCCTCCTTGACCTCACCGGTCCATCCCTGTCTCAAGCCAACTTCAAAGTAAAAAGGAGATGTTCTCTTCAAGAACTTTGTAAAAGGTGTAGATGACCCAAAGAAAGAAGAAAGATTTGTAAATGATACACTGCAATCTGAATTACATGAAAAGTTCTTGAAGAAATAGTTTCTGTGCTTAATCAAAGATTGACCTTAAAATGAAATAGCAAAACAAAAAACTTGAAAACATTAGCAACAAACCTAAAAAAGTTAAGTACATATTTCTGGTGTGTTTTTTTTCTGTGCTTGATAAACAAAGTAACAGCAAGCAATTCATTTTTATTGCATTCTGTCATTTTTTTAATTTATATTTTTTATTATTTATTTGTTTTATTGAGAAGTTGAACTATTGTGCAATCATAAATGCATTTGAAGTAACAATACAATATGCATTTGATCCTAATGCAGAAACACCCCCATATCATCCAAAACTCAGTCTCTTGATTCTTCTATATTTTCCCCCAGAGCAAATATATGATTGTGAATTTTCAAGAATTAAATGGTTGCATAAGTGTTATTTGGCTTACCAGGTAGGGGGATGAATAATATGCTACATTGTTGATTGTCTCCCTAGATCTCTCCATTTCCTCCCTCCTTTTCCTCCCCCACCACTCTCTCTCCCCTCTACCGCTGTGGTTCCCCTAGATTAGGTGTTGCTAGCCTTCAGTGGGTCTAGTATAAGAGCTTGACTACCTTTCACTCAAGCCTGGTTTTGCTCCACCCTCCACAAATGAGGGAAAATATCTGACCCTTGAGTCTCTGGATTTAACTAATTTCACTCAGCATGACTTCTTTCACTGCCATCCATTTACCTTCAAATGCCATAATATCATTGCTAATCACTGAGTATAACTTCAATATATATATATATATATAGTCGCAGCCATAACTTTTGACAGCTTTTGGATCCATTCATCCATTGAAAGGCATCTGAATTGATTCCACAGTTTAGCTATTATAAATTGAGTTGCTATGAACATCGATTTTGCTGTGTAAATGTAAATTTGCATTTATAGTGGATATAACCTAAACTTATTTGATTAACAAGCCCAAGTAGAAAAAAAATGTATGCTTGCATTATGCTTAATGCTGATAATTCAGAGGACATGCATGTTTTGATTAAATCAACAATACCAAATTAATCTTATTGACCAGATTTACCCAAATCCTGTTGTCATGAAAAACATTTGGGTTAGTTTCTACACTTCTGAGAGCTTTAGAAAAAAAATTAGTTTATATAAGTGCTTATTTCTGTCTAAGCCTATTAAAACAGAACTTCTTTAAGCACTTTTATATTAACTTGGTAATACCATCCAGAAGCACCAAAATATCATATATACATAACATACATACGTAAACATATAGACACACAAATGGACAGATTATAGCTTTCATTCTAAAATATTAGCTCCAAATCAGGCATTAGCAGAGGAATACAAAACTCACTAGTTTATGTAAGAGTTGGATCTTGTCTTTGCTACGTTTAATAACTTCATTCAACTTTTGTTCATGGATGATAGAACAAGAAAAGATCAAAAGGGTTAAAACTTTCCATCAATAATATTAGGAGAGACTTTTAAGATTTTATCTGCCCAATGTATAATCTTTTGAGGGCTTTGAATTAAGTTCTAGGTGAGGGACTTCGATACATCACATGGCTATCTGGATGCCTCCAAAGCCCATACAAGTGGATAAAATATCAAAGTTGCTTCAAATTAGATTTTTTGGGAGGTAGGATGTCTAAGGTCTCAGTGATTCTAGGGAGTTGAGGGACTGAAGTGGGAAGGGAAAGGTCTTAGAGGAGCCAGTGTGAGAGATTTAACTCTTTTCAAAGAACCATTGAAGTCATGCCCACAAGAAAGACAAAACTAGCCTCAACGGCAGAGCATCAGCACGGATTTGGGGACGCAGAGTTTCAGTTGATTAAGAAGTTTCCATGATCAGAGAGTCCAGGAAGCAATCCTAGGAAGAACTTTCAGCCCTAGAGGCACCTTTCAATGAGAGAAGCCTGGGGTCCTAATTCTGCTTTGGAGAGAAATTCATTCCAAATGTGACTCGAATGAATATACCTTTTTCTCTTAACTAGAGACACAAGAGGCTTGTCAAAGAGGGCACAAAAATGCACCCCTCATAAGATCATTCCAAAAGTAGTGGTAAAGCAAGAAACAAGGTGTCACAGGGGACAGAGGCAATGATGAAAGAAAGGATTTAGATTTGGACAATCCCATGAAAAATGTTAAGAATATAATGCATTTGGTATCTCCAGTCCCCAACCTGACAGTTGGCCACTTCTACACACAGATCCAACAGTCTGTACCTTCAGCATGTGAGAAATCAGAGAGATGATCTGATTTCCAAAGCCAAGCAAAGTTGAAATGGCAGCAGAACCTGGGTTTATTGGTGAGCACTGGGCATAAAGGATGGATGCCCAAGTTCTGCCCTATGATGATGGCACCTGCTAATAGCAAATGACACTGTTAGACAACACAACCTAAAACAACACAAGTAGACACACAATTGCTGTCTATAATGTGAGCCACAGTATCTTACTAAGTTTTCTCCTCTTAATCTAAGAAAAAGTCATGGAGAGGTTCTTACCACCCTTGCTGACCCAGACCTAGAACAGACATCTGTGAGTCTTGACCAGCAAGCAAGAGACACAACACTTAGCCTTCCATCATCTGAGGTCTAAATAAGTTGAAATCTATGATTTAATTGACAATGAAAATATCAGTAGGATAAAAAAAAAAAGGTTTATTCAGATGCATGCAGGAGCACTTTGTAATGAGTAACTTGCTGATCAACCAGAGCTAAAACTAAAGGCTTATACAATCACTTGACAAAAAGAGAATATGGGGTTTTGAAGCATGGAGTGTTCTAATGAGGCTTGCTGGCACAATTTTTTTTATTGTCTAGGTTTCCAAGGTCAATCGTCTTCCTGACTGGAGACATCCTCATATTGGTATGGGCATGGAGGGAGGCAGCTGATTTCTTAAAACTCTTAAATCAGACAAAGTGAATTCAGATAAGATTTCTCTCTGTCTCTGCTCCTGAGTTTTTGATCCCTTCATTAGGAAAGAAAAAGCAGAAAACATTGCCAGCCTGCAGCTGCAAGATGGGAAGTCCAGTCTCCTGATTTTCCATCAGGGTTTTCTCCTTTCCCTCACCCTCCACCCACATAGGCATGGAAAAAAATACTTATCATTAAATATTATTTGTAAAGTGAAGATCATCACATATAAAAAAATTATTTGTAAGTGGTTGAACTGCAGGTGGATTTCATCTTCTTTGGATATTTCCAAAGAGCATACATTCATCTTATATCAACAAGAAAATGAATGCTATTTGAAAAAAATGTAGCAACAAAAAGACTGGGGGGTAAACACACCAAAATACTAAGAGTGGCTCTCTTTTTGCAGAATTGTAAGTTTCTATTCACCAGTTTTGTCACTGGGTCATGTTCTTGAGTTCCATAGGAGATGATCTATCTTAATTTCAAAATACTTGAAGCATCCCAACAACAAACTTTGTGATAAAATAAATATCAAGAAATGATCACCCATTTTCAAGACAGCTCAAATGAAATAATTGAAGACGAATTTGCTATTGTAATCTGTGAGGTGAAAATGGGTTGTGCTTGAGCTCTATTCTTATTGCGCAGACGAGAGGCAGATACCTTGCAGAATCGTAACATGGGCAAAGATCAGGCTGCTGCAAACTGCATCTGGATTGTGTAGATCTATCTATATACACATATAGATACAACGATATGTCTTTTTAAAGCATCATACTCTTTTTTATTATTTTAGAATTACTATTTATCAGGAACCAATTATACATAGGATTTTTGATATAAATATCATCTGCAGTATTTAGCATTTGTTTCTTTGGATCTTTTGATTCATAAAAGATAGTAAGCAAGGTATGAAGATACCTTTACAATGTTCTCTATCACCTCTTACAAAACACAAAATTAAGGACTAACAAGCAGGAAGACCAGACTGGGGGGACAGACCTACATGCCCATACCATGTTAGGGACTCTGACTCCCAGTGTCCTTTGCCTCCTTGCACACTGTGGGCCTCCTTTCCTGTTCTTTAGTCATGTTCAATCACTGCCCAGGTAAGTGAAAACAAATAATTAAAACTTTGGCTGAGTATCCTGTGGTTGCTGCCTACTGGTTGCTGTTTTCACAATGTCATCCTCTTTTAAGATGAGAACATTAAGGATCCAATGAGTTAGTCTCATATCTAGTGATTGGAGACAGTGTTGGTTGGCCCTCAGTCTAAATGCCAGCCAGGATCAGGTCTTCTCCAAGGGGCTGGGACCCCATAGCTGCAGGCATATCTTTCTTAGTTCTGGACTTGTTTGTTTCCAAGGAGAAGCCCCCTATGATAAGATGAATAATTGACCGAACTTTGCAACATCTACAGGAAGGGAGATTCTAAAACTCTTGAAATTTCCCCAGTGAAAGGAGTATCTTTGTTATCAAGATACCCTTGGATCACACCTGAGTTTATATTCATGATGTGACTCATGGTGGTCCCCTAGATAGTGTCTAGTCACCAGAAGACCAACCATGTGATTGGAGGATTGGGATATTGAGCTAGCCTGGCCTCTGGGAAATGGGAGGGGCTGGAATCTGAGTTCAGTCAGGTGGCCAATGATTTAATCAATGATGCCCAGGCAATAAAATCCCTATAAAACCTCTGGACATTGAGACTCAGAAGAGTTTCCTGGTGTTTCAACACACTGGTATGACTACAAGGTGACCCAGCCTGACTCCACAAGGAAAGGGCATGGAAGCTTGGGATTTAGAGCTTTCTCAATCTATGCATCAATCTATGTGAAGATCCTATGCATCTTCACATTTGGTTGCATCTCACTTTGTCTTTCTTTATTTTTATTTGCTTGACATAGACTTACATATCGGAGGGAAGCATTATATAATCATGCACACATGGATATTGACAAAGTAAGTTAAGGCTGATCCTAGCACAGGATCTCCCCTTTGTCCACTCTCCGCTCTCATGACTTCTCTGCATTACCTACACATTATAGATAGAAATAAGCATATACATATGCATTAATTTTGAAATTTCTGAGTTTCTCAGCCTGCCTGTGTATAGTTGGGCTTCTCATGGGAGTCAAGAGTTTCAAATGCATTGATAACTCTCCTAATCCCAACACCCTCCCTACCTCCCTCCCTTCTTCCCCCCCCCTTCATAGTTATGGTTTCCCCTGCTTATGTGAAATTTCACCTATGTTGAGATTATTATTTAAGCTTAGCTAACTTTCATTCTGTTTTAGATTTCACTCTAGCTTCCACATATCAGAGGAAATATTCAGCCCTTAAGCCTCTGAGTTTGACATATTTCACTCAGAGTAATTTTTCCATCTCCATCCATTTGGCTGCAAATGCCATGATATCGTTCTATCTAATAGAGTAGAACTCCACTCTCTCTACATATATCTCACAGTTTTTGAATTCACTCATCCAGCAAGGGACATCTGGATTTGTTCCATAGTTTAGCTATTGTAAATTGGGCTGCATTTGATATAACTGTGTCTCTGTGACATGTTGGTTCTAGCTCTTTTGGGAAAATATCCAGGATGGGAATAACAGGGTTGTACAGTGGTTCCAACCCTAGTTTTTTAAGGAGTCTCCACACTGCCTTCCAGAGTGGCTGTACAAGTTTGCAGTCCCAGCAACAGTGTGTTAGTGTACCTTTCGTCCCACAACCCCTGCAGCATCTGTTATTGCTTGTATTCTTCATTTTTGACACTCTGAGTGGAATAAGGTGGAATCTTAGTGAAGTTTTGATTTGTGTTTCTCTGATTGCCAGTAATGATGAACATTTTCTCATAGATTGTTGTCTTATTCGACTTTCTCTGTTGAGAAGTTTCCGTTTAGTTCCCTAGCTCATTTATTGAGTAGATTATTTGTGATTTCAGTGTTCAGTTTATTTTTTAGTTGTTTGTATATACTGGATATTAGTCCCCCTTTGTTAGATTAATGCCCAAGTGTTTTATTCTTTTTGAGGTTATTGTGAATGGGATGGGTTACCTGATTTCTTCTTTGGCAAAATTGCTGCTGTTGTATAGGAAAGCTATTGATTTAAGAGTGTTGGTCTTGTAACCAGCCACTTTGCTAAATTCGTTTATTAACTCTATTAGTCTTTTGATTGAGCTTTTTTGGTCTGCTAGAGGTAGGATCATGTTATTGGCAAAAAGGGATATCTTGACTTCCTCTTTTTCTATTTAAATTCCTTTGATTTCCTTCTCTTGTCTGATAACTCTGGCTAGGGTTTTAAGGACTATATTGAATAAGAGTGGTAAGAGTGGACAGCCTTGTCTTGTTCCTGAATTTAGTGAGAATGCTTTCAGTCTTTCTCTATTAAGTGTAATGTTGGCTGTGTGTTAGTCATAAAAGGCTCTTACAAAATTAAAGTATCTTTCTATGATCCCTATCTTCTCCAGAGTTTTGGGCACAAATGAGTGTTGAATTTTTTTTGAATGCCTTTTCTGTACCAATTGAGATGATCATATGATTTTATCTTTATTTCTGTTTAAGAGATGAATCATATTTATTGATTTGCATATGTTGAACCAGCCTTGTATTCCTGGAATGAAGCCCACTTGATAATGATGTATTATCTTTTTCATGTGTTTTTGGACGCAAGTTGCTAGGATTTTATTAAGGTTTTGTTCCTCTATGTTCAACAGAGAAATTGGTCTGTAGTTTTGTTTTCTTGATGTGTCTTTGTTGGGTTTTGGTATCAGGGTTATATTTGCCTCATAAAAAGTATTTGGGAGGGTTCTGTCCCTTTCAATTTCATGGAACAGCTTACTAAGGAGAAGTGTTAATTCTTGGGTAAAGTTCTGGTAGAACTCTGCTGAGAGTCCATCAGGTCCTGGGCTTTTCTTTATTGGCAGACCTTTGCTAGCAGTTTCACTTTTGCTACCTTAGATGGGCTGGTTTAGATTTTCCATGTCCTTCCGTGTTAATTTGGGAATTTGTTATTTGTCCATTTCTTCCAAGTTATCAAACTTGGAGGAGTATATCTTTTCAAAAAGTTCTCATAATCCCCTGGATTTCAGTTGAATCAGTGGTGATGTCTCCATTTTCATCTTTGATTTTGTTGATTTGCTTCACTTCATTCTTCCATTTGGTGAGGTTGGCTAGGGAGTCTGTCAATCTAATTTATTTTTTCAAAGAACCAACTCTTTGTTTTGTTGACTCTTTGTATATATTTTTTGTTCTTAATTTCATTGATTTCAGCTCTTATCTTAGTTATTTCCTGCCTTCTATTGGGTTTGGGATTGAATTGTTCATCTTTTTATAGGGATTTGAGTTGAAGCATAAGTCTATTTATTTGGGCTCTTCCTTGATTTTTGATGAAGACAGTGCTATAAATTTATCTCTTAAGAATGCTTTCATATTATCCCATGTTGTTCATCATTCTCATTTGTTTCCAAGAATTTCTTGATTTCTGTTCTCATTTCGTGTTTGATCCATTCTTCATTTAACAGGGTATTATTCAATCTCCAAATATTTGTGATTTTATGTTGTTTTTCTTGCTGTTAATTTCTAAGATAGTACATTGTGGTCTGACAAGATGCATGGGATTTTATTAACTTTTTTGTATTTGCTAAGATTAGCTTTGTGGATTAGAATGTGATCTATTTTGGAAAAGAATCTGTATGCTACTGAGAAGAAGGTAAACTCAGCTGATTTGGGATGGAATAGTCTGTAAATGTCTGTTAAGTTCAATTGATAGATAGTTATTTAGGTTAGACATATCTTTATTGATTTTTTGCTTTGATGATCTGTCTATTGATGATAGTGGTGTATTAAAGTCCCCTATTATTATTGTGTTGAAATCAATAAGTGGTTTAATGTCCTTAAGTACTTTCCTCACATATTTGGAAGGGTTGTAATTTGGGGCATAAATGTTAACTATAGCTATGTCTTCTTGATGTATTGTTCCTTTTAGTATGATGCAGTGACCTTCTTTATCCCTTCTAACTAATTTTTGGTCAAAATTAATTTTGCTGGATATAAGGATTGGCAGCACTGGCTTGCTTTCTTGGGGCACAAGCCTGGTTGGCTTTTTAACAATCTTTCACCTTCAATCTCTTCCTATTTTTGGCTGTGAGGTGTGTCTTCTGTAAGCAGCATATTATTGAATTTTGTTTTTTGATCCAGTCAGCTAATCTACGTCTTTTGATTGAGGCATTGAGTCCATTCACATTCAATGTTAGAATAAACATATGATTCTGACTCCCTGGCATTGTGACCTTTGCTGTATATTGTGCCATCTTGGATATCTTTTAGTGAGTTATGTTTATTGATTTTCTTCTATTTATGGGCTTTGGGAGTTGTTAGCTTGTCCCTCTGTGTGAAGCTTGTCTTTGAGTATTCTCTGTAGAGCTGGTTTTGTGTTTATATGTTTTGCTAGTTTTTTCTTATCATGGAAGTATTGTATTTCCCCATCACATTTAAAGTCGAGTTTTACAGGGTATATTATCTTTGGCTGAAAATTGTTTTCTTTCACTATTTGAAAATTATTGTTCCATGCTGTCCTGGCCTTTCTTTTCTGATCTTAAAAATCCACAGTAATCCTTATTGGTCTGCCTCTGAATGTGCATTGGTGTTTTTCTCTTACTTCTTTTAAAATTCTTTCCTTGATTTCTCTGTTTTGTATATGATGTGTCTTGGTAAGTTTCTCATTTGGTTAGGTTTGTTTGGTGTCCTATAGGCATCTTGAATTTGAATTTCTGGATCAATTCTGATATTGGGGAAATTTTCTTTGGGTAGCTCATTGAGAAGTTTTTTTTTATGCCATTCATTTGTTGTTCTGTGTTCTTCCTGTCCCAATAACTCTCATGTTATTTCTTCTCATCTCATCCCATACTTCTTGGAAGTTTTGATCATACTCAGTAAGTTTAATTTCTTTTTTATCCTCCTTGCATTCAACATTGCTCAGCTTTTCTTTGTTGTCTGATGTTTGTCCTTTAAGAGCCGAAGTTCTACTTTCTACTGAGTTTACTCTAATATTAGTATCTTCCAATGAGCTTTTAATTTGGTTGACTGTGTTTTTCAATTCTACATCTCTTTTCAGAATGTCTAGCTCTTTGCGTAGCTCCTAAAATTACTCTCTTATTTCCTTCTTTAAGTCTTCTTTTAATTCTTTGATTTAATAAAGCAGATTGTTGATGATTTTTCTAGGTTTTCATCTAGGACCCTGTCCATGAAGTCTTTTGCTGGGGAGTTGTGAGTTTGAGGAGGAGGTTGTTTCCCTTTTTCCTCATTTTCAGTTTCAGGGAGTGGATCCTGGGATCTGTCACTGTATTATTCACTTTGGAACTTTGTTGATGGGTGTGTTTTTTTTCTCTTTGCTTATTTCTGCTGGGCTATAATTTGGATAGTACAGTTCAATGGCTGGCTCCCCAACCTGTGAATTATTATAGACCTTTACAATTTCCAATACCTCAGGAGATAAGGGATAAGAGTCAATATGTTCAGCCAATGCACACAACAATCAGAGTTAATCTGGTTACTTTGTGCTAACTATAGCTGATATAGTGTTAGTTACCACCTATAAGAGTAAAACAGATTAGCAGTTGTCTTCCATGAGAGTCCTCAGACTATATTTGGTTTGAAAGCAAACACCTGTTTTCAAGTTTGGCATTCACTTCAGTTTTCCAATACTTTTATAGGTGAAGAAAAAGTCTAGAAAGCAAAGGAATATGATAGCAAGGTAGTAAGGAATTTGTGAATATGGAGAGAGAGCAGCAAGAGAGTGGAAATGATGTAGGATATTCTGCTATAATAAAGAAAAGAAAGGAAGAAGAAGATCCTGGGGTAATGACTTTGAGGGATGTTGAGGGAGGGCAGAATAAAGTTTAGGTGTTGACAGAGGAAAGGGAAGAAGGGGGTAGCAGAGAAGTTCACTACCAGGAGACGCTACAGCACAAAGAGAACATGCATTAGTTTGCAAGATCACAAACAGCCACAAATCAAACCACAGAAATACAAACACAGCACAAGAACCAAGAAACAAAAAAGCAACAATGCAAAACAAGCAAAAAAATACCAACATAAACACACAGCAACAATAACAAGAAAAAAGGGAAGGGTGAGACTTGGGAGGCTTATGAGTTAAGACCACTGAGATCAAAATGTCCAATGGGGGTATATGTTCACATCTGACACCTCCACCTAGGTGGAGGTACTTCCAGGGTGAGGTTGCTGGAGGGACTATGTTTTGCTGTTCTCATCTGGAAGTCAGATTACCAGAAGTCCTCCCAATATTTTTCTCCTGTGGAGAGGGTGCAGTCTTTCACCGCCTCCGATTCCTGTGAATATAGCCTTGTGGGTTACCTGGGTTGAACCTCTGGGCACTTTAGTGTCTGCCTGCCCAAACTATTGTCCGCTTCTGCTGGGTCCCCAACAGGTGCTGGTAATCTTGTGGCTACTGGAGCTGCAAGGGTATGTTGCTGATCCTAAGAGAGTGGTCGTACTGAACTGAGCTCTCCTGGGACAGCTGTCACCCCAAATTTGAGTGACCTGAATACCTCACTTGTTCCAAATGGACATTGCCTCAGGCCAACTTAGTCCAGGTAGAGTAAAGGGGCACCCTGAGAGGAAGATATCAGCCCAGCAAGATCTGCCCCTGGGGAAGCTTCCAGTGCAAACTCAAGTGGCCCGGAAGTCAAGTCTCACTCCTGATAACAGGGGCTGTGGGATCACCTCTATTCCTGAGCCTCAGGGCCTGAAAGCAGAGGACAGTGTTGGTCCCAGGGTACCCCTTCTATTCCTAGGTTGCTGAAGCTGAAGGTAATCTCTGCCCAGCTGCGAGGCCCAGGTGGTATCTGTGCTTCAGTCGCAAGTCCTGCAGGCTAGCCTCGCCCAGCCTGTGTGGGTCTTGTGGATCCGCCTGTGTTGCCAAATCCTGAAAGTGAATTCTGCCTGTAGGTGGGGGATGTAGGGCAGCCTCTGTTAGAGAATTTCAGGACCAATAGAGAGGGTCTGCCAGGCCCAGGCCAGAAAATCAGAACAATGGGGACCTGGAGCAGTCAGCTGCCCGGTGGTGCAACCATTGGGGCGACCTCTGATCTGAGCACATGGCTCATGGAGCAGCGGCTTCCACCACTCATCAACTCAAAATGGTGATGGCCCTGGCTCTCCATGGCAAGTTTGGGGGGAGTCTATGTTACATGCTCTATTGCAGTCCCTGGTTTCTGCTGTAGAGTGCAGCGGGAGCCCTTCTGATATCAGAGATCTCTGTGCCAATCTGTCCTTCCTCTATTTGTGTGTGCAGCTCCCTCCTTCTGTGCCAATCCAGCAGCCCATCCTCTGGGTGGCGTTCCTTGCAGCTGGAGCTGCTAGTTCTGGATTTGGTCTTTCTTCTTTGCTTACTGTAGCCAAGCCTCTGTGTCTCTAAATGTTCTTGCTTGTCTACTAATGAGTTAGGCAAAATTTTGCTGTTAATCCACCTTATAGAGAGTCACTTCTCCCACTGTTGGTGTCCTGCTTCATGGAGATATTTGACATGCTGCCCTGCTGCCAGTAGCCATCTTTCAAAAACTTCATTTAGTTTTTAAAACAAAGCTATAAACATAAGAATGCTGATTTCCTAAGTTCCGTGAATAATTCTAGATAATTTATCATCAAAGGGTGTCATGAGAACCCCTGAATCTGTAGTCAGTCAGATGTGACAGCCTAAGGAGCCCCTAAACTTGTAGCTGGCATCTGAAATTGAGGCAGTCTTGTGGAGGACTGAGCTCTTCATTTGTGGGGTTCACGCTCACACCATTGTCTGGATGTTTAGTGCCAGAATTGAACTGCAAGACCGAGTTGAGGTTGGTATCAAGCACCCATTTTCTTCATCCTCTGCGTTTCCTCTTTTAGAGGAAAACCCAGTGACTGAATGAAGCCAGAAATCTAGTGTACATGGCTGGAATAAAATCAGCTTGCTTTGTAAAACCTTTCTTTTGGCAGAATGTTAGATGCACTTGATTTAGGATAGTCTCAGAAGGCATTTCAAACAAATTGGAATCATCACCGCATTGGAAGCTTTCGGGTGTTCAGGAAGAACAGTGGGAGGAGGTATTAAATTATTTAAAACTGCACAGCAAGTGAAGAAAGCCTGGGTCAAGTCAACCTAAGAAGAGGTTGTGCCTTAATCTTATGTCTGGTAGGGCTCTAGTCTTCTCCTCACCGCTTTGAAAGCACAAGTGAAGGTTGTTACTG
The DNA here is from genome assembly GCA_004027875.1 of Aplodontia rufa. NCBI lineage: Eukaryota > Metazoa > Chordata > Mammalia > Rodentia > Aplodontiidae > Aplodontia > Aplodontia rufa. Next base: position 58,729 of record PVKS010006493.1, read on the forward strand.
ACCTGTAGATGGGGCAGAGGTAGGTGAGAAAGGATCTTGGCTGCTATCTCAATCCAAGTGACATGTTGATCGAAGCCCCAGGGGGAGGAAGCTTGGATGGGATCTTTGGTTTTTGTTCTTTGCATGAACTTCAGGGGAAATATTTATCAGGATGTTTCATGATTTCATCTTTAGAAAAATGTGGGTCAAATTGAAGGTGTCAGGGAGTCTGGGTGCATGATCCAGTGAATTTCTTAAGAATAGAGAAGGTGAGGGTTTGGGGATTTAGCTCAGTGGCAGAGCGCTTGCCTAACATGCGCAAGGCCCTGAGTTCGGTCCTCAGCCCTGAAAAAAGAAAAGAAAAGAAAAAAAAGGAGTAGAGAGGGTGGAGTGGTGGCTCAGCAGTAGTGTATTTGCTCAGCTATAGCACACTTGCCAAGCATGCATGAGGACCTGGGTTCAAACTCTAGCACCACATACACAACTAAGCATTGGAAGTACTAAAACCAGATCAATAAATAAATAAAATTGATTTTCTTTCTCTCACTCTCCTCTCTCAAAAAAAATGCTGAATAATGAATCTGTAACTTATTACCTCAGAGAGCCTGTATCCGAGGTACAGGGGAAAGAACTCTCTTATTCAGGAAATTATAGACTATTCTTGAGCTTTGAGATGCACACTGGGCTTTTTTGTTTGTTTGATAGCCAAATATTATTTTTCTTGCCTAATTAGCTTGCTGCTTATTAAAAAAAATACCTCTGTGGAAGGCATCTAGGCATATTTTGGGTAAACATTTGGGGGCTTCACAATCATCTTCAAATGAAACTATAAGTATTTCTTGTCTTGACTCATTGGGGACACCAGTCACAACCTTCTTATCTTGGTTGTAAGTGAAGCAGCTCAGTCCTTTTCTTCCCCACCCCCACCCACCCCCAGAGCCCTGGCTGGTCTCCAGTTCTGAGCCTCAGCCAGGGAGGAGGAGATGGGAGGTAGCTGGCTGCCTGTCTCCATCCAAACAGCAATGGAATTCCTTGGCGTGGCTGTTCAGTAATCCTCTGCCAGCTGGCTGCCTCACCTTCCCCTGGGAACTTAGTGAATCACACCTCCGCAGCGCATTTGGCACTTGCAAGCCCTGAGAGGCTAAGGCTTGTGTCTGCCAGCAAAGAGAAGCTGCAGCCCAACTTCTGAGCATGGATCATGTTGGGTCCATGGAATTTCGAAGGCCAGGAGGCTTTCCAGCTGCAGGGGAAGAACACTCGCCCAGAAGCATGATGGTATTCAAAGCAAGCAGGCTGCTGGGCTCCCAGGGCAAACACTTGCATTTTCCCCCTGTCTTTAAGGACCCTTCCAGGAGTAGGTAGCCAAGCTAGGAATGTACAGATTTATCAGTCCTCTTTCGATACCTCCTCCCCAGTGACCTCAGAAAACGTGACACCGTTATATAAGCTCTTCAGCTGTCCACCGGGATGTCAGCAGAACACCAGTAGTGATGCTCTGGGTTATAAATATGCATACTCAGGGTTTTTTAATTTCAGTTGTTCGGCCCTGGGACCCAGTATCGATATGATTGCTGATATACCCTTTATGCCACTGTTATTAGAAGTACACATTCCAAGGCTGGACCTTTTTCAAAAACAGGGATGTGATCCGGGATTAGCTGCCTGAACTTCAAGTATCTTTCTTTAGATAGGCCATGGGAAAGAAGCCCCATTAGATATAAGCAGGGTAGGAAGTAAAGCCAAGCCACCGGGGTACTCCTCTACCCCAATCTGTGGATGTTCAATCAAACCAGCAGCAGGCCCGTGTCCCCATGGGAGAGCCCCAGACAAGGTTGGCCTTCCAGTTTGGTGAGCGTACTGGCCACCTCCTCTCCCTTCAGTCACTCAACTACAGCCAGGAAGTCTTAAGTGGGAGAGGGAAGTGTGAGCTGAGGCCCGCTGAGCTTTGGCGGGGAGGGAAGGGGAGGTACTAATGAGGGAATTAACCATCTACCTCTTTGAATTATTCCTGTGGTATGACTCTAGTTAATAGACATTGCTAAGTTGGAATTTCATCTAAAGTTTCTTGCTTACTTGAGGAAGGGCTGATGATGGGAGGTCCTGTCTGGTCGTGGTTCTACCCAACACCCTCACTATCATGGCCATGCTCCACCCTGGTAGGAGTTGGAACCAGCTTCCTGAGGGCTGGGAAGAGGCTGGGGAGGGTAATGAACAGCATTCTGCACCCTCTGCAGACCCTCTCTTGTCTACTTGCCTTCTCTGCTATACAGGGGACGGACTAAAAGCATGGGGAGGGGTGTGGCTACTTGTCAGAAGCCTTAGGCACAGGGTTCAAGGGCAGCTTTTCCACTCTGCCTTCCTTCCAGCCTTAACTCAGCAACTTTCCATGGCATGCCACTCACTATCACTGCCAAAAGGCATTTATTAAAAATTATTTTCCCTAAAGAAGTCAATATAACTGAGAGTTGCCCCCAGTCAGTCCTTCCAGATCCCACAGGAATTACAGGTGAATATTGCCTTAAGACCCGTGACCTGCTTCAGGCTGTTTCCTCCCATCTTCCAACCCGTCCTCACTATCCATCTGTTCCAAAGGTCAGTGACCTTCCTGACACCTCACTGGACTGTTCTGACTTCAGCAGAGTCACCCTTGCATTCTTGGAGTTGATTGGCCTATGCCCAATCCAGCACACCTATCTAAACCTGCCATCGTCTATGCCACCTGCCCTTATTTTCCAGAAGGAATGGTGTTGTGTCTCATAGTTCAGATAGTTCTGATGCTTCCTTTGCTCACTGTAATAATGACCTTTCCTTCTCTCCTACCTCTTTCTTGCTGTTTGAAACACAGTCCAGTGCCTTGCAGAGAGGATGGGAGAGAGAAAAGAAGAAGGAGAAGCAGAGGAAAAGAAAGAAGAAAGAGAAACCACCAACATCACAACAACACTATACAAGCAAAGCATTTTTAACCTCTCCTTGATCCATTTCTTCATTTCTTTCCTTAGGAAATTATGTGCATCATACTGTTTGAGATATGAATTCTCCTACTTGGGTAACTGCTGAGATTGTAACTTGTCGTTTAGAGGATAAAAACATCATGTCATTCTTTATTAGTCAGTGTTTTTTTTTTTCCCATAATGGGAACATGGAGTAGCATGTGTCTTACTATTTCATTTCCCTGAATGAAATGTGGCACGCTACTTGGAAAAAGCCAAGTTTCCCATTGCATCATGTGTTACTTAATTATCAACTACTGCAATCTGGTTCCTGCCTCCAGCTATATCAGTGAAAAAGGTTTCCCGAGTCAGCTGGGTCTACTAACTCACAAAGCCAGCATGTTTAAGTCTATGACTTTCTTGACCTAGATACTGTTTGGGGGCATACAGGTCTCCCGACGCTCGCCTCCCTTGGTTTCCAAAGCATGGCCTTCTCCTCCTTTCCTAGCCCCTTTGCTCTTCCGTCTGGTCATCCTAGTTGTGCCTTGCCTGTATCAGTTCCTGAGTTTGGTATCCCTCAGTTTGTTTCTCAGCCTTCTTCTCATGCTACTCCTGTGACCAGCAATGGCATTGTCACCCTTCATCTGCCATTCACAGACCAAATGCTTCCAAGTGTGGTTCCACCTTGGCATCCCTTTCTGAGTCCCTGCTGATGATATGTCTCTTTGTGAATTTTTGTTCCATAAAACAAGGGTTTCAACCTGGAGCGATTTTCCTTGAATGGGACTATGGCAATGTCCGTATATGTTTTTGGTTGTCCTAACTTAGGGGGATGCTACTGGCATTTAGTAAGTATTGACCAGGGACGTCTTTAAATATTTTAAAGAACATAAAACTGTATACTGAGTTTAAGAGGCCCTGCGATGACACTTCAGATGGACAGTGTCCCAAGCTAAACTTCTCCTTGAACATCTTCCCTTAGGGCATGCGATTGTCTTTGTGTTTACATGAGTGTCTCTCCTGTTGGGATGGAAGCTGATGGACACATTCTGTTTTATTCATCTTTCATTTCCAGTCCCTTTAAAGGAATGGGAATGGGGCTCTAGATATTTAGGAACCATTACGGATTTAATGGATCCCAGAAACTGTACGTTGTCTGAGGGCAAGGACCATTGTCAGCTACCATATACTGGGTGTTGAAGAGGAATGGAGCAGTTTGTGAAAAGGGGGAAGATGCAGAGGCAGGCAAGAAATTTATGGGACAAAAAGCCTAACAATAAATTAAATTTTATTACTATTTCTAAAAATTGTCAAGGGGATTTGAATAACTCAATATAGAAGGCATAAACAAGGTCTATGTTGGTAACATGATATTTAAAATAAAAGCTAACATTAAAGGAAAAATGAGCCCAGACAGTTTGGAACAGAAAATATACTGTAAGGTAGAATGGAAGGCCAAGCAAACAGAAAACCTAGGAGGAAAAAGGATGAGTAAGAAATTTTGGCAGTGGGTTTTTTCCTATTTATTTTAGCATTGTCCTATTATTTGCTTGCTTGTTTGAGTAACATATGTTTTCAGATTCCCCAAATGACTTAAAATAGAACTTAGTGAAATACCAAACACATTGTTCAACCTTAAACTGTTTCCTTCACGTTTCCTCCACAGGAGGCATTTTTTAAAGCGAAGTCGTGAGCCATACCCATGCCAGTTCACGTGGATTAAAGCCGTCCACATCACACGCCTCCCTTGTTCCTGGGGCATCCCTTTTCTATATTCCCTTTCAATTAGCTTCATTTCTCTTTCTCATTTTGACTTGATACATGACATGTGTCTTTGTGAGCTGACAAATTATACTTAAAAGTATAAATTCATGTTTTCTTAATTTTTTTCTGAATTCATTTGGACACCTTAGGTGAAAGATCTAGTTAGGAAAGCAAAGTGTTTTGGATAAATGGGAGGAAATTCTCCCCTGCAAATTGTGAAAGAATGAAGCATGCATAGGGCTGGGGAAACCCTGCTAGGTGACAGAAAAGGAAGCACCCGTCATAAGATATAAGCCCCCCCCCCGCCCAACACGTGCTGATGCTCGTGTGTGCTCGGGTACGCATGTGTGTGCATGTGTGTGTACACATGCAAATGCATGTATGTGTGTGCATATGCACACAAGTGCACTTGCACAGGGCTGCATCTGTTTTGTGGCCTTGAGATTCCCACAGCCAGGACCATAATCCAGTAACTACTGAATGAAAGGAATCTTTTTTTTTTTTAAGGCTATCTAGAGATTAATATTGCAAACGAGTGTGGAAAGACAAATAACTTACATTTCTGAGGTCAGTGATTAACAGTCATAAAAAAAGTAGACTTTTATCATGTCAGATTTTCTGTTAATGCATTAGGAGTATCTTAGAAATGAAGGATAATATGTAAAAGATGAGTTATTAGATGTAAAATTCTATTCTATCTCTTAGACATTGGCAAGGCAATATAAATAAGAACTATGATAATGATTATGATCAGCATTTCCCCAATAGATCCCTGTGTGTGTGATGTACACATCTCAGGACACCACAAGTAGTGTGTATCAGCCTATTGGTCTCCATTTGACAAATGTGCAAAAAGTTAGCAAAGTTCACGCAGCTCGTCTGAGGAGGTCTGCATCCGAACATGGGCTCTGGATTTTTCTAAGGAAAGCACTCTTTCTATTCAGTTATGAATTAAATAAACAATGCAATAAAAATTTCAGTACAAAGAGTTTTTTTTATTGACATTGTAAGAAACATTTTTTTTTCTTTGTTACAAAAGGTCTAAGTGGTTCTGAAAGTCAAGGTAGAGTTCATCTGTGTCTGGGCTGCAGCGCCCTGGGCTCCAGGTGGGCCTGGAGCAGGGAGAGCTGCAGGCTTTTCAGAGAAGGCCTGAGGCCGGCCACATCCGAACACTATGCCTACAATACTTAAATGTATTTACATGTGTTTCTTTTTAAAAAGGATTACACATTTTATTTTTTAAAAATCTAAAAAAGGTGAAAAAAACAAACTCGCATTTTATCTTACACATTTGCAGGATACACAAGGGTAACTTGTCAGAAGAGAACATCCTCCCATCAGTTCAAAACAACACAGGAGACCAGGTTACAAGACAGCTTAGACTCTGCTACAGTCATGCGCTCTCCCATGGGCCTCTGAGCACACAGCCTTGGAGAGCTGATTGGGCCACACCAACTGGTCCCTCTCATTGACAAGATCAACATAAAATAAGGCACATACATCGCAAGAATCAAAACTCTGTGGCTCAAGAGGGTGAGCCAATATGTGAGGAGCACGGGGGTGGTTTAATTTGCTCTTTAGAAAAATATAAGAAAAATGGCTTGAAAAATAAAAGCATGTTTAACACAGATGTTAAACAAGAGTACCACGTTATGAGCCTACACTTTTTATTAATAACTAAAGTGTGACATTAATGAGTAGGCGCTCTCTCTCTCTAAATGCACAGGTCAGAGAAATGAAGAGAAGGTTGGAGGTTGTGGTTGGGTCCCTGCAAAGGAGATATCAGGTCTGCAGAAAACCGCTGTCCCCACAGGATACTTCTAAGTGATCTTATAAGACCTTCCTTCCATTCAACTGTCACTGTAGATCATCGAAATCCAGGGAAAGCACTTTCTTCTTCCCTCCCTTCTGGCATTTTCACATTGAAAGAGGCCAAATATTAAGCTGAAACGTGTGTCTCCTCCAAATCCAAAGGGAGCAGTAAAGAAAAAAAGGTAGGAAAAGAAAAATAAAAGGAAGGGGGAAACCTAGAGAATAACCTGAAACCAGAGGGTAAAGCAGAACAAACATGTGAGATAAAAGTCCTGGTTCCTATTGCTGTCCGTCCTTCCAGGAAGGACAAAGTTGTAAAATGGGAGATTATAGTAATTCTGAAATGCAGGGCCAATGCAAGAATAGTACCAGGAATGTACCCTGCTAGAGAGAGAGGTCAGTTTGGCAAGGACCCATGCCCCTTGCTCTGGAGCAGGGAAAAAATTGGGCCAAACCATAACAGCCTGCAAGATAAGTCTGGTACTTGGCGACTGCAAGGTTTGTGGAATAATGAGAGTCAGGTAACGGACAACTGATTTTGTGGTAAAAAGGTGACCTGTTAGAGGAATAGAGAAAAAGCCTTGCTTTTTAGCTGAAAAGTGGTAGAAACTCTACTGTCCTGAGCTCAGATCAGTAGTTCTCTTTTGCTTGTGGGCTGTTCCAAAAGAGATCTTTGATTTAAAGAGAGGGGCTACTTGGGGAAGAACAGCAGGACGTGGAGGAGAATTGGCAGTGTTACTCTCCAAAGTTTCAGGAACATCTAATTGAAAGCCAATCTGACAGTCTTAACCACAACGTCCTAAGTGGCAAATTTACCGCTGTGCTTAGATTCTTGATTCAGATGAGAGACAATAAACATGAGAAAAATGTTCTGGTCTCAACATTCTATTACCTAACACTTTATTTTACTTGATTTTTTGTCTTTCTACTATTAATTTAAAAGGTAGAAATTAAGGAAGAAAGCCACACACTTGAAGCATAAATCACTTTGGATAAATCCAACTCCAGGGGTTAATGGCGACAGAGTATAGCAGGTTGCTTGAGGTGTTAATATTTTAATAGTTACATATTTTTAAAAGCAATATGCTGAATAATCCATGTACTCTTTGTGCACACATAGTATGACTTTTATGTGTATCATTTGCACATGGGGAGTAGCTGCACTTTTTAAATCTTTAAATGTTTTAATCCAAAACAGAAGTAAAGATACTAGTCCATAAAAGGACTAATGGTATATAACATTTAGCTTCTTAAATGGATGCTGCACTCAACAGAGAGGATATGAACAATGGTATCCACACAGCTACTAAGTATCTTCCTTTATGCTCTCAAATGCTAAAAATGGTTTAAACAATTTAATCCCAGTATCAATGTATGTGAGTTTTTCCTTTTACCATTAAATCTTATAAATCCCTTAAAATAGGGCACTTAGAATAGAAATCCTCCTTCACTGTAGTGGAATTAATAAATGTTAATGATATAGCCAGTTGTGGGGTTGTTCAGATATCTATATACTTAGAGCTATGTATGATCAATACTCAGTTATCTACGACAATGGGGAAAGAGATGGAATTAATCAACAAATATAGCAAACCCACCAGGATTCCCCAAACTAATTTTACCCAATTGCTTCAATCTACAATCTAACTTTTTACCAGAAGAGATAAAAGTAGCAGCATGTCTGAGTGTCACTGTCACCAACTACCTGTACCCTCTGTCTCTCTGTTGCACTAAATAGCACTGACTGAATGTTCATGAAGGCAGAGAGAGAAGGAGAATGAGATAACTGAGAACTGACCAGACGGACATACCCACCCAAAGCATGTTTATGGATAGGAAGCATGTGAGCAAACTATTTTCATTTGCAAGAGCTCCATATTTCTATTTCTGTGTAGACTTCAAAAATATGCCCTGAATTGAATTAGGGGTGGAGAGCATGTAAAAAATCTGCTATCTATGCTACAGTGCACCCACAAAAGATTCTTAAACTCACAATCCATATTCTGATTCTTGTGCCCAATGTGGGAACTGAAAAAAAAGGAAACGCAAAAACAAAACATTGAGCGTATGTAAAAGAAAAAAAAATTGGACATGTAACCCCTTGGTCACAAGCACACCAACTCCTTTTTCCTTGGATAACAGAGAATCAGGTCAAATCCTTTCATTTGACCTTTCTTCTAAAAGAAAGAACATGCACATCACACATTTACATTAGTTTACTAAAAAAGCGGGTGGGCTTACAGTTAAAACGAGAGAGCGGGTGGTTTGAGTGTAACAATACTGATTCAAAACTGAAATGGAAGACAGTTTCTCCCTAGAATACCTTAGGGTTTTTCAGAGTCCTTTTCCATAAAAGGAATATACTTGAAATACATCCCAGTTTGGTGAGATGAGATTGCTAAAATACATACAGAACTAAAAAACAAACCAGCCAAAAACAGAGTCAATTTAATCTTTCAACTCCTCAAGTTTTACGTCTGTTTACAGTCTTTCTTGCCTAACGCCTATTGCATAACTGCAAGGAATTTGCTTTCTTCCGCAAGGGAGGTCAGCAAAGAACTCATGTCCCCGATAGCCATATTGGTGGTGCTCACAGACAGGGCTGGGAATGGGAGCGTCGCCCGTGGCGTGGTGAGGCGGGAGGAACTATGGGAAAGGTTCTGAATGATACTTGGGCTCAGGGCCCCTGACATCAGGCTGGAGTGGTCCCCGTCGTCTATGATGGCATCAAAATCAATCTGCACCCCCTCTAAGTCATGGTTGTCGAGGCTGTCAACTGTGCTTGTCACCTGGTTAGCACCCGGGGAGAGTAACTCAGAGTTTTCGGCGCCGGCTCCCTGTAGCAGGCAGTTGGCATCTGAAATGGAGAATGAACCGGCTTTCGTGTCCTGCTGACTGAAGCCCATGGTTTGGTCATAGAACTGACCAGAGTAATTCTGCATATTAGAACACAGCTGCTGGGGCTGCCCTTGCATCTCCATCTTGATGCCATTCACCCTGCAGGTTTGACTCGTGTCACTGAGCTGTCCTTGCTGCAGAGTGAGGCTGCCCCTTGGCACAGCCTGGCGCCTGCTGCCCCCATAGCTGGCACAAGGCTGGTAGCCCCTGACAACTGCCAAGCTTGATGGTTGGCTGCTGATGCCATGGGTCCCCGGCAGGCAGCTCTCTGGCCCTTGATAGACGTTGATGTGTGAGGTAGCACTAACCTGCCCTAGCATCTGCTGACCGGGGCGGCCTGCCCCCTGGTGCTGCATGCTGTCACTGAGTAGCTGGTGAGTGAGGTACCCCTGTCCCATTGGGTCTTGGTTCTGCATGCCATTCACTGTGCTGCCAGATGACTCATTTGGTGCCACTGACAGACCAAAATCCAGAGGACCCCCATTCCCTTGCATGGTGGTGTTTTTCAGCTTTGACCCTTGTATCCCAGCACTGCAGGTACTGTCTAGTGCAGTGGGAGCCACTGGCTGCCTGTTGAGGCAGCTCCCATACTGCTGGGCCTTATAGGGCTGTTCATGGAAGGCATTTCCACTCACACCAGTTGAGCTGCCACTGTGTATCTCCAAGTGCTCTGGACCACCATAGCAGTTGCCATTCTCCCCCAGGGTCTGATATCCCCCTGCTGGGCCAGTCCCACCCCTCCATGGATTCTGTGGGTGGACCACCATGTTGTTATATAACCCGAAGGCTCGTGACTGCTGCACCCTGGACTGCTGGCCACATTTTGGCTTGGAGGAGGACAGCTCTGCACTTCCAGAGCTGACTTCATTCCATTGAATAGGCAGGTCGGTTTTGCTGCCTTCCGTGCAGGGCTGCTCCAGGGAACGGTACTGCTGGCCAATATGGCTGTCTGGCAGCCCAGGTGGGTCAAAGTCGCTGGGTCCATGGGGAACTTTGCTGTCGTCTGAGATGGTGCTCTGCAAGTGCTGCCCATACCCTGCTTGGTTCTGGGAATTTAAATACTGCACCACGTCGTCAGGTAAGAAATCCTCGTCGTTCAGGTTGGCATCAGCATCCATGGTCAGGGACTCCAGGGTGATATTCTCGGTGATGCTGGGAGGACAGGGGGACGTATGGAAGTGGCGGGGCTGGCTGCCCTCGGGCCGGGTGTAATTCTGAAGCACTAAGTTGCGCTTCTCCACGGATGCAGGCAAACCCGAAGGATTGAAGCTGTTGAGGCTGCTGAAACGCTGCACCCTGGGCAGGGTCAGGTTCTCCGACACCGTCCTCACAGGGTCGCTGGCTCTCCGCACGCCATTGCCAAGCGCATCATGAGGCAGCAGGTGGCGTCGGCCGTAGCTGTGGGCACCCCCGTCGCTGCATCTCCGTGGAGGGTGGACGGGTGGCAGCGTCACGCTGGCTTCCCTGCCGTCCCCGAGCAGGGCCATCCTGGTCTTCAGGCTCAGCCTCTCCATGTGCGGCAGGGGTGTGGGTGGCGGCCCGCCCGTGGCAGCTGCGTACTTGGCCTTCAGGCGGTACTGCTGGGCGGGTGTGAGGCTCAGCAGGCTGGGCAGCCCGTCGCCCTGGCTGGCCTCGCTGGACCTGCGCGACGCATCGGTGGAGATGGGGTCGTAGGAGTCCGCCACGCTCACGTTCTGGGGCCGCCCCTCGGCTTGCGATGCCTCGCTGGACCTGCGGCTGGAGAAGCAAGGGGAGATGCCCGAGGAGCGGCGGCTGCTCAAGTAGGCAGAACTGATGGTGCTGGTGCTGCTGTCCCTCCTGTTGAGCATGTTCAGCACGGTGAGGTCCACCCCCGAGAGCTCGCTTCGGTTCGGGAGAAGAGTCACAGGCCCTCCGGAACTGCAGCTGTTACTGGACTGTGTGCCTGGGGAAACAGTGCGGAGGAAGAAAAGGAGAGAGGATGTGAGGCTGAGGATGGCTGAGCCGGGTGTCAGCGAACGATTCCTGCAAAGGCTGGCAGTAACTCTTCTTGGCTTCCCAGGCCACTGCAGTCACCAGCACAACTACTCCCTTCTGCAGTCTAGCACCCAAACAGCCACAGACTACAGTGAATGAACAAATAGGTGTGTCTGGGCGCCAATAATGTTTTCGTTCTAAGTGGCAGGTTATACATAGTCCCCAGACTGTAGCTTGCAAATCCCTGGCTTAAAGTAACACCAAGCACTCCCTAAATTTAGTTAAGCTCCTCCACAGGCATAGTGCAAGAACAAAAGACAAACGAACAAAAAATTCCTGGGACACAAACACAATGCAAGTACATAGGCCCAGGGTATTCCAGGAATGTCACATCCATATTCAGGGTTTCTTGTTTATTTCACATCCTTATGAACAGGTAACACCTGAAATGTTGGAGTAGCGAGAGTCACCTTTAGGATGTAGTTTAGGTGTTTCTTGTCATCTGAGAAGCAAAATCTGATGTGTGGACTGACCATGGGAAAGGATCCTTGTCTTTTCTTGCACTTGGCAAATATAAATGAAAGTAACCCCTAACTCTGGGTTTTAGATTTTAGAAACCAAAAGGCTAACCACAGATGCATCTCAGCACAGATGCTGAGATTTTCTTAATCTGGTCAAACAATTAGGATTTCATCATCGAAATATGAATCATCCACAGTCTCACTTTTTGCTTTAATATTATTCTGTTACTGTCTCATTTTAAAATATGGGTCCTCCAGAAAGGCAACTCAAATTGGTTCAATATTCACATGGGTGGGCTATGGCATAACTAAGGTTTGGGTAGGGAAACTAGGAAACATAAAATGCTCTTAGTGCTCTGGCCACATCTGAAAGAAGAGAAAACACCAAAGTGGAAGCATGGTCCAACGTGGGACTCACCATTTCCTATGAGAGGAGAGACCGCAGGGGCTTTGGGGGGTAGAATAGGGTTCAGTCGAGGAAGTATTCCATTCACTTGTTTTAGCCTTTCTAGTTTTACGTGCTCCATCCATTTGGTCCCTGTCGGGTTCCTCCTGGCTTGCAAAGCGAGGGCTGTGGTTGCAGTGGAAATGGTCGAGTCCATGACTGGGGTTTCGTCGATGGCACTGAGGTCTGCTACACTACCTCCATCAGTCAGAGGAAGCTCGAGCCCACTGCTGGAATAGTTGCTGATGGGGGACTGTTGGCTGCTGCATGAAGACTGACCACCAGGGCTTGGCTGAGATGTCTGTTGGGGTCAAGAGGAAAGGAAAGAAATGTCACCAGGAAAGGCAAAGGAAAGGGAGCCAATAATAACAGCTCATGCAGCTCAAGTTATCAGTTGGTTGAATGAAAAGAAAAACTATGTTCTGGCAGATGAAGGTGACCTTTTGGGCCAAAACGATTGATGGACCACAAGGCTGATGTGCAGGGGGAGGTAATGAATGGCAGAGAGATTAGATGTGGTGTGATCAGCATGATATCAGAAATGGAATCCTGTCCTGAATGCCACCTCTGCTAACACACTTCTTCGTTTCCAGTCCTACTGCCAGCACTTTAGGCCTTGGGCAAATCACATAGCCACTCTCAACCTCAGTTTCCTTTGTATAAAATGGGGACAGTTTATCTTCGGGATTGTTGTTGGGCATTGAATTGAAGCCCAGAGCATTCAAGTATAAAAAGACCTGGGTAATAATAATTAGATTACATAGCTTTAGTAATTATTGTTGTGTCATATGGTTCTAGTCTTAGTGGTTTTTTACTCCGCTAAAGCATAAATGTAACATATGCTCCATAGGACACATTACCTCCTCTCCAAGAAAAGTCCCTCTGGGTTGGGACCTAAGCTCTGTAACCTTTCCTCCCTCCTTTTACATTTTTATGCCATTGTAGAACCTCAAGCAGGTCATAGATCAAGGCAGCTGTAAAAGGTAACACTTCAGTCTCTTTGCCTCTGCCATACTCAGACGAGAAGAATGGCAGGAACCCACAGCCGTCTGAGTCTGTGGCATGATTTTACAGTTCTTCTTAATGTGTCCTGGCATTTCACTAGAGAACCAGGAAATGTTCCCCTCACCACAAACAAGCGGACTCTATTAAAAAAAAATATCTGCAACTAATGGGAACTTAATCCAACTCACTGCTTCTCAATGAGGGAAAGTATTACCTCACCTTCCCCCATTGCAGGGTCCAGGGAAATAGGGGCTAAAAAGCCTGGCAATCCCAGAACCAGGGAAGCACTACACAAAAGGGCCTGCAATGCCCAGGGGAGTTGGCATCACCAAGAAGTGTTCTGTCTAAAATTCCAGTGTTGTCCTGGTTGGTAAACAGTCAAATCCTTTCATAAGCATAAGGAAAGTGATGTTAGAGAAATTAGTGACTGCACAAAGTGAAAATTCATGGTGCAAACAGATGCCGTAGTCTAAGGTGGCTACTTCCATGCCCCTGCAGCAGCTTTTCCAGGGTTATTATGAAAACCAGAGCTACTGAAAGCACCAAGAAGATCAAGTTTCTAGGGAGCAAGAACTTCCCTTTCTCTGGGAGACTACTCAGGTAATCTCAATGCAAAGCACAATGCTGCCACGATGCGTCTGTAGAGAGAGGTGTTCTCAGTGGAACCCTTTACTTTTTTTTTTCTGCTATCACAGTATATATATACCCAAGCAAATGAACACTTTCTAAGTGAGTGCTATGTGATACACTAACGCTGTCCTGGGCAACCACCAAGCAGATCAAAGAAAGATTTTCAAGTCTGATCATGAGTGTGGACAGCCTTATTCAGTTTTTTGCCTCAGCAAGGTCTTGAGTTGTCGGACCACGCGCTCCTTCCTAAAGCAGTGAAACTTTCCAGAGCTTTGGGTATCTTTCATTCTTTGACTGCCAGATCAGAATGTATGTGAACCTGTGTATATGCGTATTCATGCCCACACATGCAGATACACACTTCCATGGAGTGTGTGAGAAGGCACACATGCATTTATAATTAGACAACTGCTTACGTGAGCTCAGACATATGGATTAAATTGCTAATACTAGCTGAATCTAGACCTTCCTCAAAGAAGATCCAAGAATGAATTTATACTAGTCAGTGTGGTAATTAAGTAGAATTTGAGAACATCTGCTTGGTCTGCCCCAGTGTGATTTCTTATGAAAAACCTGGACAAATGGAATGATGAATTTAACAATCAAACTCCACATTTTCCACATGCTGAGTGTTCAGAACACACTACTTCTCGATTCAAAACATAGTTGAGTCATGTTCACTACCAAAGAGATCACAAAGCCACACAAACTCAAGAAAAATGAAATGAGAAAAGTTGAATGTTAAAATGAAAAACAAAACTAAAAGAACAGACAAGTCAAAATTCCCTCACCTTATTACCCACTGTCCTTAGGAAGTGAGAACAAGACATTTAGGAGCATTAGACAGAAGAGATGTTGCATTAATAAGAAAAAAGAAGAAAGAATTTAATTTATAGCATGATGATCAAATTAAAGACATGCTTTTAAAGAAAGTATTAGAAATGTAATTTTTATCTTCATTAGTAAATGTCTATGAATACATCTACTTACATTTAAATGTGTATGTACACATACACCTAATAGTCTATTGTGGGAATATGATTACATTATTAACTTCAGGGAGCTTTGGTTTCTTTGTTGTAAAATATCTCATGATCTCTTTTAGTCTTATATTTCTATGATTTAATTATTTTATAAAATATTTCACCCACTGGGGCATCTCCAGCATCACTGAGCCAAATCACTACAAATATTTATTTCTACCAATTTTTTTTTTTTAAATAATGGTTGTTTGGAGAGAAGAGGACAAATTTTCTTGAGCCTCTGATGCACATTAAAGGAACAAGAGACTCTGTGTTTTTAGGATGGTCCAAGAACATAACATAGTTTTTGATGACATAAGGTAGGTGACCATGAATTCATTTTCCTTGTTTCATTAAACACTTGCATAAACTGTTGAATATTCTGCACAATTATTTTATAGGTGGACTTCATTTTATGATATCGATACATTCTCACCTCCAAAAAAGTATGTAAAGCACAGTTTGTGAACTGATTAACTTAAAAATATGGTAATCAATCACCATGTATATATGAACATTTTATTAAGATGCTTTATAATAGCAAAGTACACTGAGAAATAGCAATAAAGCTGGAGATCCTATTTGCATTATTTTTAACTAATCTTAATGACACTTTCTAAGACTCTAGATTTCAAAGGCAAACCTAGTCAGTCGTTAAAATGTAATTTCCCACCCTGCCAGTGCTGGAAAGGTATGTACATTATTTCCAGTCCATATGTACTTCTGTACAGTGACATCACTCACAAATTCACAGAATGCATCCAATTGCTGGATTTCTCAAATTTTCAGAATATACTTGCTTAAACTTTGTATAAATCTGCCTACCCAACCATTTCCTTGTGGCCAGAAATCAAAGCACGTGTCTTCTATCTGGCACATTTCCTCAACAGGTCAGAGTGGCAAACTGGATCCCAATTTATATGCATAATTAAATTCATTATGTACATGAGCAAATAGAAATACACTGAGTCTCCTTTAATATCTATTCTTTTAATTTTAATCCTTTTGAAATGTGTCTTATCCAAGTATATACATGAAGCAAAATCATTAAGTTTGAAAGCAGCCTGAAGTGTAGCATTATCCACATATTCTAATAGTCACCAGACCAAAACAATGCATGACTACAAGAATTTTCCAAAACCCTTCTTCAGTCTCTACCTCATAGATTCAGGCAAAAATGCAGAAATGGTCCTCATATTCTCCAATCTCCACTTTGATACTGGAGCAGTTGTTTGTGAACATCAACCTTGTTCTGCTATTCCCCTTACCTTTCTTCTCCTCCCTCTCTGCTCCTGTGCATCCCTAGGCCGCCCTCTGCCTGCCCTTCCTCCCTCAAGTCTCCTTCTTGGGAGTGCTAAACTGTGTCCTCATGGCCTCTGCCCTCAGTGTGCACTGACTGCTCTCTCCTGAATGCTCCTTAGAAAGATTTGTGTTTAAGCCCCCATCACCCTGAGTGGTATTTGTTTTTCAGTCTGTCTCTCCCATTGAATTGTGTATCCCTAAACAATATGGACTGTAAGCTTGTTTACCTTGGGGTCACCAGGGCCAAGAAGACAGAAAACTTGCTTACAGAACTGCTCAATAAATGATTTTCCACCTTTGGGTCACACTGACAAGATAATCATGTCTCTGCCCGCAGTGAGTGGTATGGGTCTGCATCAATTCTAAAAACCAGGGAACTTGGAACTCTTTTCTGAGTGGAGTTACTCTAAGCAGGTAAAATTTGAGTAGGCAGCCCACGTCACTAGACTCATGACCCCATCGAATCAGAGTGGCCTGATGTGGTGAGGATGGGAGTGTTCTTGTCTCTCTAAATTTCCTTCTGGACTCTTTCAAACAACTCTAGGTCAACTGTGGGAAAATCAGGAGAGTGAATGACATACCATGGGCTTCTCGGCCTTGACTGTCTTCACCTGGAGGCACTCCTCCCGCTTTGAGGTAGTGTTGCTGAGGTCCTTCTGCTCCCCAAGGGCTCCCTGAGTTGGCCGGCCAGGTGACCTGGACTGTGAATGGCTGCCGGAATCTCTAGGAGGTGGGGGCCGAGGATGCATGTCCCCACGCTGCTTCTTGGTGACATGAGCCTCAGGGCCGTGCACAGTCTTTACGTGTTTCCGAAGGGAGCTTGGGTCTGTGTAGCGCTTAGTGCAGCCTGGGATTTTGCACACATAAGGTTTCTGTCAAATGCAGAATGAGAATCGATTGTTATGAAAATGATTAAATCTCAGCCCCACAGTCCTCTGGGGTTACTCATTACAGTTTGAATTCTTTCTAAGCACTTTTACGAAGCTCAGAGGTATTCAGATACCTCTAGGAACTAGTGGTTTAATAAGGCCATTTGGACATGGTCCAGCGTCCACAGAATCTGGCTTAATTATTTTTGAGAGAGCTTGGGGAGAGCTAAAGATGTGTAAGTTCTTGGAAGCATTTATGCTATGGGTGGGAAGAAGTACAGTAGTGCCATTGCAGGCACTTAGTAGGCAGCTGGGATGAGGATGATGATGGAAGAAGGCTTGAGAGACTCCCATCACCTATCAGGAGAATGCTGCACACCTTTCAGGAGAGGTTGTATTAAGGAATTTCTTTATAAATATACTTGTTCTGGGAGCTAATATTCCAAGCTTTGTAAATGCGCTATTTACGCATAAGTATAATAAAAAGATTGCCTATAGCCTTTCCAGTGTTAGAAATCACTCAAATGAGTCCCTCTCGGTAGCATTACAATTGTGTGTTGTACAAATGGGAGGTTCAGGGCTCAAAAGATGCAGGACCTCTCTGGTCTGCGGAGCTGTCAGGCCCTGCGGCAGATGCTCCATGAGTGCTTACACACTGCCCAAGGTGGCTGGATAGTGTCCCGGAAGCCAAGGCTCCTGGCCTGTACTCATCTCCTGAGCACTCAAATCTCTAAATGATTTCATGCTCATTTCATTTTTTTGTGTGTCAATGATCAAGTCTCTAGATATAAACATTATATGGATGCTAACAGTTGGATATTCAAACTACAAAACCACTGCCTTTGCTCTTGATCAACATGAGAATTGTGATTTTGTTCACTTGGCTCCAAAATAATCTATTCATGGCTGCTTGTATGAATAACATTGGCCTTTTATATCCAAGGGTTCTGCATCAGCAGATTTAACCAACCACAGATTGAGAATACTTTCTAAAAACACTGGGCATGCACAAAGTTTCTTCTTGTCATTATCTGGTAAATAATATAGTATAGCAACTGTTTACATAGTGTCAGGTATTATAAGAAAGCTGTAGATGATTTGAAGTATATGGGAGGATGTGCACAAGTTGTATGCAAATACTGTGCTACTGTATTTAAGGGACTTGAGCATTCTTGGTGTTGGTATCTGTGGGGGTCCTGGAAGTAATCGCCAGCAGATACCTAGAAATGACTGTATACATTTATGTCTACATATACCAGAGGATGAGCCATTAGTAAGCAATCATCATAAAAACCATGATTAATATAATGTATCTATTACATTTAAAAGATGCCCTGTCTTGTAGAATGTAGTCTAAAAGATGCTTTTTCACTAAAAGCCCTAGAACAGACTGAATGCGACCTAAAATGGTGAAATGTCCTAATGCAGTGCAGCAAAAGTTCCGAAAATTATCCTGAGAGACTTCACCTTCAAATTTGAGATTCCTTTGGGTGGAATTGATTCCCATTAACTTGAATTACGTCTACTCAAGACCCTGTGTGATTTGAAGCACATACATACATATAATGAAATGAGTGCATCACATTCTATGCATTAGGGACAGAAGAATGGCTCTGACGATTACTGCCATTACTTCCAGTGTTCTGACACAGGCTCTATGCTTGCTCCCAGCATTGCCATGACAGACTGTTCCATAAGCAGGCAGAATGGGAGGCATGGAGTAACTGGGTTGGGTAGGGAGAGGAGGGGAAACAGAACACAACAGGGGCCCAATGACATGTCTGAGGACTCCTACATTTCTATAAATATATGCATGTGAATATTATGGATTAGTCTAGAAATGTGGATACAGGTGATGTGTACAAAAAGGTTCATCAAAACCTGCATTTCCAGGCTGGAGCAGTGGCTCGGCGGTTACAGCTCTTGCCTGGCATGCGCAAGTACACAGGTTCAAACCCCAGCACCCACGTACACAACTAAGTGTCAAGCAACGAAAGCCATGTGAAAAACTCAATAAAAATTGATTTTCTCTGTCTCTCTCTATCTCAAATGCAAATCAAAACTTCAGTGAGATACCACCTCACTCCTGTTAGAGTGGCAAAAATGAAAAATACAAACAACGACAGATGCTGGAGGGGCTGTGGGAAAAGAGGAACACTACTACACTGCTGGTGGGACTGCAAACTGGTTCAGCCACTATGGAAAGCAGTATGGAGAATCCTCAAAAAATTAAGGATGGAACCACCTTACGACCCAGCTATCCCACT